>VWYI01041016.1:0-25607 GCA_013399455.1 Anthoscopus minutus
TAGCAGAAGTTTTTCTAAATTGAGCAGCTATTGTTTGTGAAGATGCACAGCCACGAGAAGACTGTGTTCTTGTGGAGATTTCTCCATGGTGTTATGAAAGAAAACTCCTTGCCCTATGAGAACTGAGGAAAGATTATTGTAGAAGTGATAACTGATTTAAAATCCCGGGTTCTGTTTTATGTTATCAGGTGGAAAAGGAAAGAAGGTGGGCAGGGGAGGGAAGGGGTTCTAAAAGTTTCATTCTGATTTTTTCCTTTTTTTTCTATTCTTTTAGTTTTGTTAATAAAGCCTTCTTCATAGTCTTAAAGTTTGAGTCTGTTCTTTCTTTCTCCCAAAATCATTCCTCACAGCAGGAAATGAGAAGTGCACTGGTGAGTTTAGCTGGCTCTAAACCCATCACACCCCCATGCTCTCATGCTCACTCTCTCTCTCTCTCTCTATCTCAGAGCATGTTTAAGCTGTAGCTGGCAGCATTAATGGAGCTCTATCTACCTTAATAATAAACCATTTATCCCATGAGCAGCCTGGCGTCATAGAAACCGCATAAGAAATCCTACCAAAAAGCCTACATCCAAAGGTCTGTGGCTATGATTTGATTATCCAAATTACAAAGGACCAAAGAATTTTCAGTGCTTTTCCCTCTGCTTTTTCAGAGGCTCCCAAAATGCTCAAGCTGATGCCTCATGTTGAAACTTTGCATCTTGAAAAGCTTTGTTTTGTCTCTAAAAGCTAGGAGAGTCAATTTTTTCCTTTCTTCCTTTCTAGGATTTATGTTCTCTCCCTACTCGTTATAATGAAATTTCAATGTGTACATCATTATATTAATTTAATCTTAATGGTTTCTCCATGGTATAATCAGTAAAACTTTGCAACCCTGCACTTTGTAAACAGTGCCAATTCTAGAACACTTGCATTTCATATTTGTCAAAATTGTCCAATTCTAGGAAGAACTAAGAGCATTCCACTTAAAAGCAGGACCTTTATAAAAGATTTCCATAACTAAACTAAATACTATCTGGGCTTGTTCTCTCCTCCCCGTGACCACTGCAAAAGTCTTCCTGCTTTTGTAGTATTTAGCTTTCTTTTTCTAAAACTATGGCTTGCTTCCAGCTGCCAGTTGGGAGTGATCCCTTACCTATGCTAGCTACTTGGTGTCCAAGAAACTATCAGGGAAAACACTGTTTGACCGGGCCAAATAAAAGAGGCCAGGAATACTTTAGCAGGAAATAGCTTAGGCAATTGAGTTCCAGTTTTGGGAAACGTTCCGTTAGTGTTGGATAGGATTTCGATCTTGGCACTGCTTGTAAACCATAAGCCTCCACTTTGTGCACAACAGCTTTCCACTAAATTTCTGAGGACCAGATAAGAGCTTTTGTAAAACTAACACAAGAAATGCCTCTCCTTTCATTAACATTGCAGCAAACTACTATACAGGAAAAATATTATTACCTTCTTTTAAATTGACTTTCCTCTTGATCTAGAACTCATGAAATTTCTGAAATAGCTTCAGATGTGCTGTTTGCAGCCTTACATTATTCTTGACTTTATAGCAGAGCAGTTTGTTCCAGCTCATTCTTCAATTACAGTTCTTCAAAAGGACCCAAAAAACTGGGTTTCATGATGGAACCATGGGAGACTGAATGACAACCAGATCCTTCAATATAGTAACAGTGTGAGTTTCCTTCAATAAAGCTATAAAAGAGATATATACACACAGATATATAAAAGATAAAAATGCATCATGCAAAGCAATATCTTAGTACCAATGAGAACTTTTTTAACACATTGAGCAGGCATGCACCTGGTTGACAGGCCCACATTACATGTCCAACATTTGGGATCTCCATTATACCAGCATATAACCCAATTGAAATTTCTTTTATAAAATCCCTCATAAAAAGCCAGGAGGGTTGCTCCTCTGAGTCTGCTGTTCTACCTTTTATCCTTTCCTTATTCCTCTCACTGTAATCCAAATAAAGAGCCATGATTTCATACCTGCTTGCCCCTGGTGGGTTGCCACCTGTTTTGCAGCTGGTGGGTCCCTTTCTTTACAAGAAACAGTTTTCAAACCAGCCCTTCCTTCTGGCACCACGAGACAAATTTTAGTCCCACTAAAACTTAGTGTCCAATTGCCTTCATATAATCACAGCCACAACCCCAAGCCCTCCTGTAATTATTCCAAAAAGACAAAAAACTGCAGCAGTTTGAAAACCTGCTTTATTCATCCAAGATTTAATGGTCTGTTTGCTCCTTCCGGAGACTACATATTGTGACATTTTGCTCAGCCTAACAGATGCTACAAACAACTCTTCTTAAAGCTGTGACCCTTCTTCTTGTTTACTGGTTTTGCATAATGTGAAAAGACATATTAACAGTCTCTCCAGTTACTGGGAATTACTGCAGTGGATTTATTCTTTACCTAAGTATTTTTTCCACATACATAAATTTCCAATGAAGCTCAGCCCCATTGTAATGAAAACTCAGACTTATGCCTTCATATTCCTCCTGATTGTTGTATGATTTTACTTTTATTTTTATTACAGTCCTCTAAGAGCAAACATATTTTATTTAAGAACCTGAGAAGGAAGGAAGTGTCTTTTCAGGACAAAGGAATAAGGACATCTCAGAGAAGATTTTATTGGAGAAACTTGTTACCATGATTTAACCTTCATTTAAGAATTAACTGGTATGCCAGCAGGACAAGTTCAGACACCATGAGATATCAGAAATACACCGAGATATTCAATTTCACTGCATTAAGAGAATGTATATAAATCAGATAAGTTGTCAAGCCAGGTATGAAGGTCATTTAAACATGTTTTTATACATGACTTCTAAGGTTTGCTGTTAAGAATTCTAAAGTTTGCTGTTAAGATTTTCTTCTTCAAAACAAAACACGTTAACACCTTTTGGATTTCACCAAAGACATTTGTAATTAAGATGGTAAATCTTGTTCCTTGCACAAATGCACTAAATGATGATGTGCAGCTTGGACTTGTTAAAAGTTGTTTGTAACAACTATCATATTCAGCCCTGCTCATCCTATTTCATACTTGTTGAAACTTAAGTACTTAAACAGATATCTTCAGTTTTGTTGTGATGGCACGCTGAAAGAGAGATGCTCACACACAATCTGCTTAGCTGATCATCTTCCTCCTCATTGCATCTGCAACAACCACTTAGCACTCACTCCAGCTGTGTTGACTTTATGTGACAAGAAACATCAGACTGGACAGAAGCAGTAAAGTGAAAGAATCCGCACTGAGAGAACAGAGCAAACAGCAAAACCCAGCCCCACTGCTTTTCCTAGAGAGTTGGATGCTCTCTATACCTATAAATTTACCCCTTTCCCCTCTTAATCTCTTAATTTCTTTCTTCTGACAGTGCTATTTCTAAAAAGCATTGTTTTGGAGTGCAATCTGTATGAAAAGTTGCATTGTGCTCAGAGGAATAGATCACTGACCCACAAAAGCCTTCTAGAGTTACCAATCTGCCTTCTGCACACACTTAGGGATTCTCCAAAGCTATCTGGGCTGAGGAGATCTTAACAAAGTCTTTTGTATTATACCAACTGCAGAAGCTTCAAGGGGATTTTGATGCTAATGATTCTCTTTAATCTCCATATAATTCAGGCCAACTAAAAATAGTTCTTTTACAAACAGTGAATCATCATGACTTTAAGTGGATGCAGTTCTGCCACAATAAAGTTGAAATCTCTGTTCCATAGCACCATTCTTTACTCTTTTCACGTAACAACCACCCAACAAGCCCCTGACAAAAATCAATAGAGTTGATTTTTCTTCTCTCCTCTTACTTCAGGTGTCAGTACTATGACCAAAGACAAATAAAGAAACAATTCCAAGTACCATACTAACTTGAAGGATAATTCCAGAAACTAAAAAGAACTTTAAAAAAATTTTTTAATTAAGAAAATTTGTCACAAGATTGCCAAATCTCACCATGGTAGCAATAGCCATGGTAATTTCTTTTTTTGAAAGAAAAGAAAAATGTACCTAGCCCCAAAGCAGGCTGCAGACCTACTTTTGCTGCTGTTTAACCCTCCTGGAATGTGTGAGAATTCTGAGACACAGGCAGCAGCTGAACTGATTATGTATGATTAATTACCATCCATGTTACCTTGCAGATCAGATCCATCTCACAAGTTTTTGCACAGTGGTATTGCACATGCAGTGAGATCTCCTAGCATCTCACTACCAGGAGACAAATAGCTTTGCAAATGTATCTCAAAGGTCAAGCAGGTCTGTGCAGAAAGGGGCTAGTTTTCTATCTGTGGTCCATATCCCATTTTATTTAAAATACTACCACTAAAGGAAGCAGAAACAGTCATGTTGAAATCCTAAACAGTAATTCAAATGGAAATTTAAAAAACAAAACAAAACAAAACAAAACAAAAGCAATCTAATTGGCTGCCTTCCACAATTCTTGTAGATTCTTTGAATTTTGCCAGCACTTGTATGGAATTCCCTTAAGACAAGTGCATATGATAAGGATTGTATGCATTTTTCTTAGAAAGAAGGTGGAATAAATGAACAACTGGAGAGCAAAGGCCAACTATTAATATCAGAGGTTTAAGGCTAAGGGAGATCCAGGCGTTGGCTGATGAAAAGTAAGCATAAGATAAGCTGAAAGATTGTTTCCTGGGCTTTTAAAAGCTTTCATGCATGAACTTCTCTGACATTTGCTTTTGGATCTTATATTTTATTTTGTTCTTTTTCGATACAAATTAACATTATGATCCCTGGGTTATCTTATGTACCTTACTAACAGTGAGATATATCTCTCAATTTACCCAAATTTCAACCTATGGAACTTCATGGCTCTGCTGTGCTGGGGTTCTATAAAAGAATGTCGACGTCAGTATGGGGTAAATACTGATGAAAACAAATCCCCAACTGTGCCCCAGATGTCATGCAATTGCCATGCAATCCCTCTTACACAGTCACACAGCATTCTGACACAGAAGTCTGAGCTGGAAGGGACCCACAAAGATCATCAAGTTCAAGTCTTAAGTGAATGGCCCATCTGGAGGTTGAACCCACGACTTGGTGTCATTAGCACCATGCTCTGACCAGCTGAGCTCATCTCAGGATCAATGCACAATGAGAAATTACAGACATTTTAAAGCCCACTCTGTTTTAAAAACTCGGGTTTTTTAAATTATTGCAATATATACACCAACTAAACCAATGGGTACAGATGAAAATCACCAACCATGAGACAGATCTGTGATACTTGTGACTAAGCAGACAATGTAGGCAAGGAAACAGATCCTGAAGGACACCAGGAACAGTGAACACCTCCAAGGAGTGGGCTTTGCTAAATTTTCCTAATAGTTCCTAATGAAACTAAAGGAGGAGAGATTTACATTAAATATTAGGAAGAAATTCTTCGCTGTGGGAGTGGTGAAGCTCTGGTACAGGTTGCCCAGGGAAGTTGTGGATGCCCCATCTCTAGAGGCTCAGAGCAATTTGGTGTAGTGGGTGGCATCCTTGCCCAAGGCAGGGGATTGGAACTGGATGATCTTAAGGTTGCTTCAAATCTTTCTATGATTCTGTGGCTTCTGAGCAGCAGAAGAGACTGCTAGTCAAAAAGAGTTCATTTTCTGGTCAGCCATTTTTCCCAGTCCAGAACACAAAGAGGTCAGTGAGAGCTGTAAAGATCTAGTTATTAAAATTATCACTGACCAAATTTAGGTTCAGACAAAGCTAATATGCTGAAGTCAATACTACAGATTTTTATTTAACAGTAAATGTGGACTGGAGAGGGAGAGATAGAAAAAAAAAAGAGGGGAGAAGAGAGAGAAAGTGACAGATAGTCTGGATCCTGACAGAATCCCATTGGTCCTCAATTCCCAATCTTCTGAGCAGTGATGCTCATATGATCCGCCTGGGGTCAGAGAGCCTGAAAACACAGAGTGCTCTGGGTTTATATTCACACAGGTTCATGTGAGAATGCCCGGTCACCTCCCCTGGAGTGGCAAGTTTTACACTGGATGGATCAGGGGACACTTCAGGAGTCTTTAATGGAATATGACCCCATCTAAGACATTGTAGCTGCCTCTTACATCATCTTACATAAGAGGAAAATAATCCAACTTCCACACAAAATATTTGAAAGCCCTTACCTGCCTTTCCCCTTTATACATATTTTTGCTTTCAGATTTAGTTTCTTCCTCTTTCCACTTCTTCTGGTTTTTCCTTTCTGTTTATAGTAGTCACCTTCTTACTACCAAACGCTATTCTCTCTCCAAGCTAGTAATTATCAAACTGTTACATTCATAAAAGAATTAACATTAAAGTTGGACTTCAATTTTTTTACTTACCCCAGAAATTATTGCGGATAACATCCAAGGAAGGACAACTATATAACATACCCTAAAGGCCTGAAGTAATCTGGCTTGGAGAAGACCCACTAAAAATATTTATTGGACCTTACTGAGCCTTGGCATAGCCCATCTAGAATGGTTGTTCTTACATGAATAGTACACATATGTACATACATGTTAAGACCAAGTTGCAACTGCAGGCAGAGGGTAACAGTGAGTTCTTTCTGCATTTCTGAAGGAGCCCATAATGAGAGCAGAGACATCAGGGGTTCACTTTGCTCATCAGCAACTGAAACAAGTATTCTGTGAAATGTGAAAGAATTTAAGGGCCGTCTAGTGCTTAGATGCACCTCCCTGCTTACAATTTTGTTTATAATTTCTGAGGATCAATAAATCCTCAGAAGAGTAGATATTCTGATGATTTCTTGTGTAAGAAGAATAACCATTTATGGTTATAACCAAGAGCATAATCATAGGAATCACTCTTTAGGATCCTTTGCCTCAGATTAAGTATGATATTTTAAAAACTTTCATATGTTATAGCCCAAATGAGTCAGAAAAAGCCTGTGTTGGGTGGGTTAGGTTACTTTGTATGTGTTGCACCTCAAGCATATCAGCACAGGAAAATTCTGGTGAGCTGCCATGTGACTTTATATCTTTTCTACATATTGTTATTCCTTGAATCACTCTTTCTCGGCGTTACACATATTATTCCTTTACATTACTTACAAATTTAAACTTATGCCAGGAAAGTCTTTCCTTGCAGTTTGTCAAAAAAATTCCAGCTTTGTATACTTATTGTATTCACACCATGATGCCCACTTTAATTGTCCATGGAGCATGACTGCAAAGATGAGTGGTTTGTATTTACTGATTACTTTCTAGAAAAATAGCCCTTTGGTAAATGATGTTCCATGGGTATTTTTCAGTAGCATACGTAACCCAAAAAAATACTACAACACAAAACATATCTATTTCTTTCTCACCTTGAATTCTACTTTTCTTTTATAGCATTTCTACAGTACTGTAGAAAACAAGATGCAGTTTTTCCAGATTAAAAACTGTTTTTCAGTTGTGTCCTCAATGAATGTTCCACTGTGCAATGAGCTACATGCAATCTTACTATTATCCCAAGAGAGAAAGTATGTGTGGGGAAATTCTACAGTACCTTTGCCTAGATTAGATTATTTGTAATGGTGACATCTGTGTATAAATTACCTTAGGAAATATTAAAAATTGATCCACTTTGGTAAATTACTATTAATGCTTTCATCTACATTTAATTAAAGACAACTCTTGTACATTGCTTGCCTGATGGGCAACTAATAACAACAGCATCCTGACTTTGTTGTCATCTTCATTTTTCAGTTGCTTTAACCACTCCACTCTAAATGAATAAAAATGCAAAAGAAAAAGGATTAGCCTGCCCTATAGTGCTTTGACTCATCTCTGCTTTGCCTTATTGTTCTCCATTGCTGCCTAAACTGGATAAACCTCCTCAAGTGGAAGGAACAGCAGGTTCCTTTCCCTCCCTCTGCAGAGGGACAGCACAATGTCTGTGATGAAGAAAGAACCATCTCATGCGAGTCAACACCATCACATAGGTCATTTGAAACTTCATTTGAATCAGCTGAAGTGCCTGTGGAAGTTTCTTTGTATTTTTAAACAAATGGCCCCGGTACTTAATACTTTGGAAATTAGTCACCAATAAATTTTTCAATTTATACATTTCTCAGAAAAAAAAATTTAACAAACTCAAAGCAGGTCTTCCCATAGAAATTTTTGCTGGACATTGTCATTGATTCCATGTTTGTAGAAAACTATGCTGCCAAAATAAGTCATTTCAAATCTGCTATTAATGCACTTTCAATAGGAATGTTGTGAATTTGTCAGTCCAAGGACTGTAAAGAATAAACTCTAAAAAAGATTTCCTTGACTAGCCAGCAAAGAGGGATGTAATAACTCTGTGACAACACAAGTTGTCTCCATCAAGAAAAGTGCACCAGTATATTAAAGATGCCTGAAATATCACTGGTTTGCATCCATATATATAATATCCATGTGAAGTTATCAAGTTTTCATTTTTTCCATCAAAAGCATATTCCTAATTTTTTATTACATGGGAATAACATTTTTTAAGCAATCAGATAGCAAGATTTAAAGCTGTAGGCTTCAGAAATCTGTTACAAAAGCAACTCACATGATGTGAATGGAGTTTTTAAGCACCTGATTAAAATTTTGTAACTTGATTCTCTTTTGGACGTGTTCTTATTATGTGCACAAATTTATATTGACAGTTTGATTAAAAATCAAAATAATCTTTTTCAAAGCATTCTGATCTTAGCAACCCAGGCTGTTACTGTGTTCCTTGAGAAGATGGTCAAAAAGACATCTTCTTGCTTCTTTTCCACACAAAATAATAAATTCAGCTTGTCCATCATGAGTTTATTTTAATAATACATTACCAAATGTATTTGTGTGGGGAACAGAGGCACAGTTACTAGTATTATTTCCTATCAAGATACTACTAGTGGATGTCTCAGCTGGCCTCGTTATGACTTCTATAATTCAGTGTGTCTTTATCTGATTGGCCTGCTAGAACAATGTTATTTTGGGGGGAAGGTGGGGGGAGGAAGAAATCTATTTTTCAAGTAACAGATGGATAAACAGATGGGTGGAAAAGTCCACTGAATAGTGTGTTGGCTGCCTGTCACTGCCTGTAGGACAGCCAATAAATATCATAAGAATTAAACCTGTAAACTAACATGTTTCTCTTTAATGAGTTCTTTCAGAATGGTAGATGTTTTCTTGCCAATACCCATATAAATGAAATGCCACTTTGGATAAGGTAAATTTTTGCAAGGAGATCAAACACCTAAGCATGGTTTGTTCTAAGATTAATAACCAAAAGCAAACAGGGAAGGAAGCCACGTGGTCAAGTGTATGCATTTTTACACACTGTCTGTGAGGTGGTCCTTTTGCACATCTGGAATAGATTCCTGCAAACAACTTTCAGTATGTTTACACTCAGGATAATGTTTTCATACTCCTTACACCTCTCCTTGTAAGAATTTTACACTTTTTTCCTCAGGCTTGCATAAAATGCTTAATTCAGTAGCCAGCCATGGAGATGCCACCACAGATCCACAGCAGAACATATATCTCATCCTCTTTTGAGAGAGTCTCTCTATTTTGGGCTAACATAAAATTAGTGGAAAAAACACTGACATGACATAAAATTCCATATTTACCAGCACTTAGGCTTTCCAGTGTCATATGTGTCTTGCATTACAGATGATGACAATTTGCCTGTCTGCCAAAGCCACCATGGCTGTGAGGAATGGATGGCTCCTGTTCACTTCAGAATGTTCATCAGAACATGGATCATTATGTGTAAAAGTAGTTCCTTTACTTTTCTTGCAGCCTACTGTCTAATATTCACTGAGTATTTCCTAGGTCTTCTGGGACAGAGTGGATCATTTTTCCCTTATCCAACAAACCATCACTGATTTTACAAAGAGAGGTAAAACTCTTCCAGGCTCAGTTCCACAGGCTGTAAAATGAGACAGAGAAAAACGCTGCATTGAAAAATCTGCCTTGAAAAGGAGTTCAGTTCTCCAGAGCAATGCTCCAATGCCTCCACCACATGGGAGCCTTATTCCTGAATTTTTTGAGAAAATACAAAATCAAATATTCAGGTACAATAATTACATATGAATTTAAGCATTAACATCACTTTCAGTATTTTTTCACAGGTAGTAGAAATCAATTTGCTGATTTTCAAGAAATTCTTGGAAACAGTGTTCCTGAAGAGAAAGTGCAGGATTTGTTGATGCTATAAAACATAAAATATTTATTTGTGCCTAGATAGAAAAAACAGAAAAAAGAAAATGCAAAATATTTTCATTATGAAAATATAATCTATAAACTCACTACCAATAGGTGGAGTGAATTTCATCAAAAATTTCTAAAAATGTAGACAGTTACAAAATGCTGAGAACAATATTTTTCACCACTATCAGACATAAAACTCTGGCTGTACCAAACAGAATGTTGTATGACAACAGGAAACTGATTATTATTGGAAAAGGGAATAAAATATGCGTACAAAAATCCTGAATTGGTGAGAAAAAAGATTTGACCTAAGGTAGACGTGGTGAAGACTACCATTGAAACACAGTAATACATTTTGACACATGAAAGTATCAGCATGAAGGCTTCTTTGCATTTACACAACACCTTTTCCTCGAGGAGCTCCAAATCCTGTAAAGAGGTTAACAGTTTCATGACGTTAATTAGTTTAATACTACTCTATTTATATAAAATGATCTTAATGTGACATAAGAGGAAAAAAACCATCAGCACTTTAAAACAATAAATTAAAAAATAATTTAAGAAAAAAGCATAAAAGGACCTAATCAGTTTAGTTCCCCAAAGAGCTTGAAAAGCAGAACTGTGAAGTGTTCAGAGGAAGATTTGGGCTGCAGTGCTTGTCCTGTACTGTCTGTTGGAGAGCACAGACAGTGTCAGGTGCTCAGTGGTGTAGCAGAAGACTAAATACATAACCTGCTCCAAGGACAGCACATTCCTGTTACCTACAGAACCACAGGGGCACTGCCACGGGCTGCCCAGAGAAGGCGTGGAAGCCCCATCCCTGGAAGTGTTAAAGGACAGGCTGGATGGAGTTGTGAGGAACCTGGTCTAGTGGAGGCTGTTCCTGCCCTGTTCCTGATGACCTCTGAGGTCTCTTCCAACCCAGGTCATTCTATGATTCTGTATAAGAAAACACAAAACACTGAAGTGATGTCATGAGAAAACACATGCAAGAGTTGATTTCTGATTAGCTTTGCTCCTACTCTGCCATAGGAGCCTGTCCTAAGCAGACAGGAGATAGAACAGAATTTGGCAACTCATTGGGGCAAGATCACACACACACGTGGTGCTGAGTCCTCAGTCTAACACAATCAGTTGATGTCTTTCTTTAAAAGCCTCAGAGAAGCCTGTGGATATCCCTTTTTAGCTTCAGAGTCTTTAGGAGGCTCTAGCACACCCAGCAAGGCCACAGTACTGAGCAGCCCTCAATCCGTGCTGACACTGCTCCAAGTGTACCCAGAAACAGTTAACTCCAGTGTTTTAAAAAACAGCTCTTGTTTTTCTTCCCTCCTTGGGCACACGAGGCATGTGCTTGTGCAGACATTAGTTGGATTCAGTCTTGCCTAGGGCTGGAGAGTTCCTAAGCAGCTGGTTCGGTTTTCTTGTGCACTACATCAGCCCTTTGAGTGACTGCGCACCTCTAGATCTGATTGAACGGGAGAATTAAAAGTAGAATATTCTCTTTTAGTGTAATGTAACATGTAACCATGCATCTTGCTATACACTTAGTCATCCCTCTGTGTGTGAATAAGCCCTCCTGTGAAAGAGCTGCCCTACTCTGGGCACATTATTGTGATTGACAGAATCTGTCAGAGACTATAGTGAGGTTTTTGGCCTCTTTTCCTTGACTTACATCTAGTAGAAAATGAATTTTTTTTAAGTAGTAGGAAAGTTAATAAAACCAATAGAAAGATAGCTGATATAAAGAAATACAGGCACTATAGTTTTACCTCTCATGACTGGAGCATTTCAAGTTTTGCCAAGCAAATCTTTGCCCAACTCTTTTTTTTTTAAATACCAAAGCCTTACACCTCTGGAATAACTCATAATTCCATAGGAGCTTAGATTAAAATTAACTGAGGTTAAGATGTGTTTCTGAACTAATTTTTTCTCCTTAGCTGGTTAGTCTCTGGAATCACAGAAACACCTATGTCCCAGTTACTTAAGGCAATTCAAAGTCCCCAATGTTTGGCAGCATCCAAGATTTCAAAATACAGTCATAAGAGTATGAATTTATTCTACTGAATAAGAGCAACATGAAACAATCAAGTGTTCTCAGGCTGCTGGATACATACAGATTTAAAGCTACTACTGTTCTGGTATTTTTGTATCCCAGCAAGGATGAGTTATTGCATAGAACATTAGCCAAAGCAAGGCATGAAGTAATTGTTCACCAAAGTACAAACAGTGAAGATTATTGCTAGCATTTCCATAGTTTTCTCCTCCTATTCTCATTTTTGATTGATTTTTTTCTCAATATCTATGTCACAAGCAGACTTTGTTTTTTCAGATATCAAGAGGATTTTTGTCACTTGACTACTTCAGTCTTGCCTTTTCAACACACAGTGCAGTTAGGTGCATCCAGTTTCTCCACCTCGTCAGCTTTCAGCCTAATGCCTGCCTCTAGCAAATTAGACTGAGATGCCCAGCAACTCAGATAACAGCTGAGTTGACCTGTGAAATTATTTAACCACACACAAAAGTAGTCTGAAACTCAGCCATAGGAAACATAGCTAAAGCACAATTCACGGAATCACAGAATCACAGAATCACAGAATCACAGAATCACAGAATCATAGACTATTCTGAGTTGGAAGGGACTCAAAGGGAGTCTAACTCCTGGCCCTAGGCAGGACACTCCAAGAGTCCCATCATGTGCCCAAACACTTTGCATGGTCCAAACACTTCTTGAACTCTGCCAGGCTTGGTGTTGTGACCACTTCCCTGGGTAGCCTGTTCCAGTGCTCAGGCATCCTCTGGGTGAAGAACCTTTTCCTGATGTGCAGCCTAAACCTCCCCTGACTCAGTTTCAGGCCATTCCCTTGAGTCCTGCCTCTGGTGACCAGAGAACAGGGATCAGTTCCTGACTCTCCTCTACCTAATGAGGATGCTGAAGACCACAATGAGATCTAACCTTAGTCTCCTCCATACCCAGTGCCCTCAGCTGCTCCTCACACAGCTTCCCCTCAAGGCCTTTCACCTTCCCTGTGGCCTCCTTTGGATGTTCTCTAATGGCCTAAAGTCTTTTTTATATTGAGGAGCCCAAAACTGCACACAGGATGTGAGGTGAGGCCACCCCAGCTCCGAGCAGAGCAGGACAATTCCCTCCCTTGCCCAGCTGCTGATGCTGTGTCTGATGGCCCCAGGACATGGTTGGCCCTCCCAGCTGCCAGGGCACTGCTGACTCATATCCAGCTTGCCATGGACCAGAACCCCCAGGTCCCATTCCACAAGGCTGCCCTTCAGCCTCTCCTTCCTCCATCTGTACACACAACCAGGGCTGCTCCACCCCAGGTGGAGAAATTTGCCCTGTTGAACTTCATATGGTTATTGATTGCTCATCTCTTTAATACGTTGAGGTCTCTCTGCAGGGCCTCTCCGCTTTTGGAGGAGTCAGCAGCTTCTTCCAACTTTGCATCATCCACAAACTTACTTAGTATCCCTCCAAGTCCTGTGTCCAATTCTCCCCAACACTGCCAGCTGAGGATAATGGCCAGGGGTGCCACATACATCATTGCTCCCCTCTTCATACTCATTTATCAACCCCAGACTAGAGCCGACTAATTCTGGAAGCAGTCTGGAGGACATCCAGCATGATTTATGTGTCTGTGGTCCCATTGCTGTCACACACAACTGCAACTTGAAACCACTGATAGTGTCTAGGAAAGACTCTGGGCCAGGTTCTGTGGAGACACATCCAGGGAGGTTCCAAAGCAGCAGCTTGATCATGTACAGCCTCATCACAGACGTGTTCTTGCTGTCAAAATTTATTCTATTCATGTGTTTGACCCTGAAACATCAAAGCTGCATTTCTACAGAGATGATCTTGACCAGAAAGGTTGCAAAACCTGGAATATTTGGTTTGTAAAGTCTACTTTAAACACAGTATATGCTAGTTCTATCAGTTCCTTGCAAAGGTATGCAAGAGACTCTTATAATTTGAATGATCATAAGAAATGCTTTTACAAATATGTGTTATCATTTAGGAAAATTTTTAAAAACCTCAACAAAACAGAAAGACATAAAAGAATGAGGTGTCTTATTAATAAACATTAATACAACATTAATGTTGGAGTTAGACCCTTTGAGTCTCTTACCACTGGATAAAATAAAAAACCTGATTAGTATTCTTTGAAAAACCCTTTGCTAAAGTGACCCCCAACATTGCTGGTTTTATTCCTCCATCTTTTTTTTTTGCCCTCCCTATGTTAAATCCATTGCAAATTTGTAGGACAAGATGAGAAGAACCTGCAGAAACATAGTAACATATGAGCAATGTAGGCTATGCAGGCAGATACAAATTTCATGTATCTTATTTACAGGTCTTAGTGATTCACATTAGATTACTTTCTAAATTTATTTGTTGATAAACAAATTTATTTATTGATTATTTGTAGAAGAGAAGCGAAAAAAAACTCCAGAAAAAAAGCCTGCCATTCCAAAAATGAAGATAAGAACAAGTGTGGATTATCAGGGTATTTAATTCTTAGTTTCTACTAAACTTTGCAAATAAAATGTTAAAAAGTCCAGCTCCCCCTTTATTTCACTTTCACAGGTTATTTTTTCTGATTAGAAATGCTGAAAAATCATGAATGGAAGGCTTAATATATAGTAGTTTTTCTGAACTCAATCAAATCAACTAATGAGGAAAACATCCCATCTAATTCTAAAACTTTTTTGGGGTTACAAGAGGTTCAACAAAAATTTTGAACTTCTGTGCTTTCTTTAAAGCTGAACCCCTCAACATTTCCAGATTAACTTTTCAATGTATTAATAACAAAGCTGTTTAAACAAAAGTGCCATTTTAAGAATTGAACCTAATATTACAAGTACAATGCAATCTTATCTTCTCAAACATCGCCCCTAACCAGTTCTTTCCAAGCTTCCAAGCTGTGATTCAGAAAGAGAAGAATAGTTCAGGGGCAACAGCACGGTGAAGCCCTGAGTCATGCACACTTTGTGGAAAGAGTTGGTGTATCATTAAGTAATACAGGAGGAAAGAATAATTGATAGAGCCATGGGAGGACAAAGCCTACATTTGTGCTCTATGACTCAGCACGCTCTTCAGCAGCAGCATTACAGACAAACAGCTCCCTGCAGGTCCAAAAGAAGTGGGGTCTTGCAAGAGCAGAACATGGAACTTTACTTTGGCAATCTGCTACAGCCCAGAACATCTCTGCAGTATCACTCACATGTAAATATAAGTTGTGGACTACAGGAGAGAATTTTTAGAAAACCTAGGGCCTCCTTGTGACTTCTGCTATGCTGTATAGACTACAAAATTAGCACTATGTAAAAGAAAATCACCTCACAAAGGTAAAAGAAACACGTTTTAAGCGTCACAGATGAAGAATCTGGAGTTTAGTAATGACATTTGCCATCTCAGTTCTGCCATTTTAGTTGCATTAGTTCCATTATTTTCTCCACACCACTGTTCATACACGACTGTCTTGGGTTGCAATGCAAGATGTAATCAGAATTCTGTATTCTATTAGCATCTGTTGAAACCAGGTGGGGCAGTGTTCTTTATCTCTTTCATGACTCATCCCTCATAGCTGACAGATATCTTCAGTTAATGGGCCAGCTGTTCAAACCAGCTGGGGTAGTTCTTTATCCCTTCCACAGCCCATCCTCCCTCCAGGGGAAATCTTCTGTTCATGGCCCAGGGAGTCTCACTGCATGGCTGAGCAAATTCCATCATCCCATTGGGAGAGGCTCCACCCAGGGGAGGAGCCAAGCATTCCTACCTNTGGGGGGTTGTGGGTTTACATTTTTTCCATTTCAGTGGAGGCTCTTGCCTTCCTTAGCAGACACCTGTCTTTCCAAACCAAGACAACAACTCTTTCAAACAATGGCCACATCACACCTCAGTAGAAACACCAACATTGACTCATGTTGTTTTTAATTAAACATTAACATAGACAGGATATACAACAGAGATTCCTTGGCTAGAAAATTGGTATGGTTGCTACCACTATTCTCAGAAGAAAACCCTAACAGAACAGAGTTGGGAAAAAGCGGGTGACCAACATTTTCCATTTTCAGATACTCATGTATCAAACATAAATACCAGAGGTCAACATAATCTAGTGACCTAAAATGAGAAATGGTGTTCTTTTATTTAATTCACCTGTAGTACAGCATAATTCTTTACATGATAGTTGCCATTTCTTCATCAAGTCTGATTGGGAAAACCACCTACACATCTTCTTTGGAAACACTTGGGCAGTGACATAAGTTTTCCATAAAATTCACCCTTACATCTATTTGTTCTATTTTTTTCCCTTCAAACTACCCCAGATTTTCTTCCATCTCCCTCTTTCTATATTCCAGTTGTTTATATTCAAACATCACAATTCTTTGCAATGGTCATTTGTGAGCCAATCTCTCAGCTGTCACACGGGTACAGATGCAAGACAATATTGCAATAAATGGATTAACAAGTGCAGTCCATTACTGTTGTTCACATTTAAGGGCTTACAACTTACTAACATAGGAACTTTCCTTCATTATCCTGGCTACTTCCTCTTGAGGTAAGAGGTCTTATTTTCTCAGATGCCCTAAGGATGGCTATGCTAATTAATGATGAAAGATTTGTTTATGGTGTGTATATGTATACACTTATGTCTGTATGCATACCTAGATACACACCTACATACAATTAGTTTGGTTAAAACAGTGCAGATACATAAACTTTGTGCTCAGGTAAACAAAAAGTGTAGAATCAATCCAGAATAGTCTCCTGTGAGACCTTTTATGTAAATAAATTCACAAGCTTCAGAAGATATTTGCCACTGCAGCACTTTATATTGTCACAACAATCTCTGTAAAATGGAAATTTGACATAAAATTCCTGCAGAGCTTCTTTGAAATTTAAAGAAAAATGAAACAGAGATGGAGGAATGTCCAAAACCTCCTCCAATTATTTCTCCTATATCTTCACTCTGGAGTACAGAAAGAAGAACAAGATTTTCTTTGCTTCTACTTAAAATCTGAAAAAACCCTATGCTTTTTTTCAAATATGTGAGCAACTCTATTTCCTTCAGCATTCTGGCTGAAAGTATTTTGCATTTTCCAGTGGTCATCATTTTGAAGAGGTGCAATATTCTCATTAGCAGTAAGGTAGTTTCCAACAAGTTCTGCATTATTTCAGTAACATGAAGAGAGAGAAATAGGATTTGGGAGAATTTGAGAAGAAATGCCCTGGCTCTTGGGAAACAGCAACGAAATGGTACAACCACATGAAAGCTGCTCTGGGTAAGACGAAGTGTTTATCCCTTCAGTTTACATCTAAAGACTTTAGCAGCAATAAAGACCTTAAGAGTGGTAATTAGCATAATTTCAAACAAGTTACTTGAGTTTGCACTTCATTGCTCAAGTGATACTTTACTCAACAGAAGGTATTTCATACACACATAAACCAGAATTTTATTAGAAATGTGGTGAATATTTTATTTTATAGACAAAGCAACATGCTAATAAAGATGGAGTTAGAGCTATGATACCATTTTGAGACTGTGCTGGTGCAACGACGATTTTGCAGCAGAAACTAGATTGTAACTATATTAATAACAGCTTTGTTGTCAGTTAGTTCTCTATGTTCATGCCATTTGTAAATAGCTATATAAATCTGTAAGTCTGTCCATATTTATGCTTTTTACTCTTTTTCTTCATCAGAAAAGACTAAAAGGTTAAGGAGATAAAGTGCAACAGAAGTTTCCTCATTCCCCTAACAAACACTGGAAGGTGAGGGAATTTAAAAATAATGTACTTGCTATTTCAGATAACTTCAGCCCTGTGGAATAATCAGTACTGCTTTTAGCAATGCCTTTCTACAGATTTTTTTCCTCAATCTGACAACTGTACCTCCCCTGTAAGAAGAGGAAGAGCCCCATTACAGTGCACTGGAAAGATCTACAGCAGATGGATTGTTATTAATGGGAAGACCAGAATTTGTTTATACAGACAGAGGTACCACAATTGTATTTTTAAATACAAATTTAATTAATATTAAAAAGAATACCTAAAAAGTTTAAAGAAAGTAGACTGCTGAAACAGGTGATAACACTGTTAGTTTTAAGATCTAGAAAAGTTTAAATAAAGAAAGCAAGATATAATTACTGAAACTCTGCCAAGATTATAAAAGAAAACAATAATACATTTCTGCAAGAACATATTAAACCCACACATGTACTATTCTTCAAGGAAAGGAATCTTTCCCAAAACACCACTTAGGTTAAATGGGAGGAAATTATGAAACTGAATCACAAAGCTGTAGGCCTCACGTTCATATTAAAAAGAAAAATAATAGGAACCAATCACCCACTCTTTGCCTTCTAGTGATTTCTGCAGCTTATTTATTTTTTCTTAAAAACTAACTAGGCAAAATTAAATTTTTCTACTAATGAGTATGCGTTGACTCCTGTGAAACAATAGTGAGGAGCTCTCCACAACTGTTCACCACAGCTATTTTTAATTTCTTGCATAGGCTTAAACGTCCTGAATGACCACTTGAATGACCAATGAAAACACTTATTCTGAAAGTCCTTTTTAACAGTTTATGCTTTTGTGCATCTTTGAATCTCAATAAGTGAAGCTTGTTAATAAACATTTTTTCCTTTTCCAATTTACTCTTCACAAAATGCATTGTTGTGGATTGAGTGAATTACTTTATCCAGCTACATTAAAGCTACCCGCAGTGCTGGGCTGTACTTGAATATGAACAGCTACTTAACCTGCTTGTTAACACCACTGAATATAATAATAATACTCTTAGAGATATCAGGATTTAACCTAATTTATTAATTTGTGCAGAGATAGAGATAAGGACTTTTTCACAAGCCCCTTTCAAAGACTTATGTTCATCCCAATGAAGTTTTTTAATTGATTCCCTGCAGATAAGTCAAATAAGGAATAACCACAAGAAAACCTCACCAGAGTTCAACTTGCATTTTGCAAGCAGTACTGGTTGCATCTAGTAGAATGTTGCTTTGTTCTCAAGGGACACAAATTTGGGTCAGGAAAGTCCATGATGGACAAGGAGAAGGAGAGAACACCTGGGTGAGCAAAACAGCCAAAAGCAGCCTGCAATGCAGAAAAGAAAGGTCATAAAAATTAAACATAGAAAAATGCATGAAATAATTTGTTAAAAGATTAAATAATATGCTTATTTCTGCATGCAGACACACATTTTATAAACTGTTTGTTGAACATCAGATAGAATATCCTATGGGCATAAAATTAGATTCTGAATATTTTTTCCTACACATCCTAATGATCTGGAACATTTCCAAAAGATCAGGATTATTATTAAGTATATATATGAATATTTGGATATTTTTGCAAATAGGATTTTCATCTTATGTTTTCTGCATAATAGGGCTTGCCATGGGCCCACTGGCTTAACAGCTTCTGGTGAAGAGATATTCTTTCATTTATTACTGCAAATTGTGCAGCTCATTGTAACAATTAAAACCAGCAAGGCTAAGGGCTTTCATCCATCCATAACTCTGTGTGTATTTCTTCAGGCCAGTGCTTAATTTTTTTTTTACTGAGACTTTGATATGTCTTAAGGATCTGTAGTTTGTCCCTTAGAAATAGCTTTTTAATTAACTTATTTATTGATGAGTGTAGATGAGAGGAAAGAAGCAAGGGTAATAAGGAAAGCACACACTCCCAGCCTCTTAACCTCTGCTATTCAAAAATGCTCCAAAACCCCCTTAACTTTGATCTTTTCTCTCTCTAGATAGTCCTCCTCCATACTGAATGTAAAATATTATTTTTTCTAACATCTTTGCCAGCTAATATCTGCATAAAGTGAACCCTAGATCAATAGGTTTTTTTATTTATAGACATTTGTCACAGATGACCAATCCTCCAGTAGAGTAAACTCAGAAGAGATAAAAATTAGTTGTCAAGATGCTGCTGGAGATGGGCTACGTTGCCATTTCACATGAAAGACTACAGGGTTCTAACAGTCTTTAACCTTCTTGGGCCAAAACAACTCACTATTGGATCAAAGCCCATGCTATTGTATTTGCCAAAACTGTACTTGTCAACCTCTTTCTGATTTATTTTTATGTGATATGCTCCTCTGCTACTCATTACATAATACTTTAAATAATTCTAAATAGAGGGATAGTTGCTATAATTGCTATAAAAAGGTAATTACAGACATTGCAGAGAAAACAGCTGAAAATAAAACACGGATTGGCATTTAATGATATATGATTAGACATACTTGGAGGTCAGCTGACATGCCATGAAGTAGAATATCACTGATAGAAACTCAAGCTGCTACAGTCAGGTTAGCCTGCTTGGGAAAAGAGGTTGTGTGAGAGACATGTTTTCTTTGTCCCAACTGAAACATAGCCTCAACAAAGCTAATACATTTTTGTTGAACAAGGACTAATAGCTCTGTTTTAACTAAATTGCTTTCATTTCCAGGAGTAACATTCATCTGCAAAATTTTTACTGGGTGAGTTATCAAAACAAATTCATATCAATTACAGATTGTGTGCATTTGAGATCATTATTTTAAGTGAAATCACAGTTTTTCATGTCACATTCGGGCATCTCCAACCCTTTCAGGCCTGCCTAAACTTTACTTCTGCATTTTGTTGTAATAAGGAAAATGTTATTTTTATGCCATTGCCCCTTTCTGCCACAAAAAGCTGTCAGGGCATGCAGTGGGCTGCAACTCCCTTCTCCTTGGATTTAGGAAAGGAAGCAGTGGCTGCAGTGAATACAAATAGAGCTAATAATAATTATCAAAGCTAACTGGATACTAGTCACACATTCTAATATTTCTCAGCTTTCCTCCCAACACTTTAAAGCCTTAGAGAATTTCAAGCTGCTGGATTTAACACAGGGAGAGATCCCATAAAATTGCTAACTGCCCACCAGTGTAGCATAATATGGGGAAAAAAATGGAAGTATGACTCAGGCAATTTGAATTATATCTCAGCTTTAATCACTGGAAGAGATATTCCCAAAAAAACTATCTTTCAAATTAAACACTTCTCTCCATTACAGAAGGTACACCCCTCCAATTAAACCTGCCCAAGAAAAGTCATGTGCATTACTCTTTTTGAGAATGATGAAATTATTCTCCTTATCCAATAATAACCCTCAATCTTTATCGTTACCCAAGGCAACTTTAAATTGCACAATCACCAATTACAGCACTTACCACAAGAGGTATCCTCCAGCTCTTAATATCACTGAACAATCCTGGCAGGCTGCACTTGACAGCCAGACCCAGCCACATTCAAACATTTTCCTGCTTTGTCATGCAGGATTGCCTTAGGGACAGGATGAGAGGCTAGTAAAACTAGGGACCCCAAATCAGCAGCTCCTCAAAGCACTGTCAGTCTGGCAAAGTGCCTCCCATCGCTCAGGAATTCCCTCTGGAAACACATTGACCTGGCATTCAAGACTAAGGAAACTGCTCATTGGAAAAAAAACTGTCATTACAAAGTTGTTTCTTTAAATATTTTCATGCAACAGTTTAAATTCAACAATCTGTCACCTTACTAAGATATAAGGTGTAAGAAATACTTTTGAGGATGCGTCTGTAAAGGTTCATATTTAAGAGAGGCTTTTATGGTACAGAGAGCAAAAATTCGTGTGTTGAAGATGATCTGATTAGCTGATAAATCACACATAAGCACGATGTAGCAACAAACCTTTTTCCTTCCAATTCAAGACTCTGCATACACCTTCTGGAGTGGCAAACAGATGTCAGGGGAGGATGGAAAGAACTGAAGCTTTTAAAAATCAGAAGCAAGGGGCCAAAAATGACATGGCTATGCTGAGGGGAATGGGAGGGGATGAAGGGTAGAAAGGAGTAAAGTAAAACTTAAAGGAGGAAAACAGAAAGGGGGAAAATGGAAAGGGGAAATACAGAAAGATTATACTTTACTATCATACATAGTTAAGGGAAAGATAAGGGACTTCAATTTGAATGGTTTTCTCTGCTGCCATGAAGGCTGGAATTCAGCTTTAATGTTTCAGGAAAACCTATATTCTCTGCCCATGGGAAAACTTGGAGAACCATTTGTAAAAAAAGTAATGAGTGTTGTCAGCACTGAATCTGTGCAGTGACTTGAACACAGAAATATCTCATAATTTTACATGCAAGAATAAGCAGAATTACAAGTAGGGATTTTGCTTAGAGAAAAGAAAACCTAAGCTATGCACAATTACTATACAGCCTCACTATTAAATTAAGAGGAACAAACTGTGAATGCATGCTGAGGAATGCCTGATATTCTGCAGGCTATAGGAAGTGCCTGGGAATAATGCCAGCTCAGGTGGCACCCTGTGTAAGAGGGAACATGAACGATAGTNAAATAATGAGTTACTTCAAAGGAGAAACTATGGCAAAAATTCTTAGATCTTTAATTCCTCATCCAAGTTAAAAAAACAAACAAAAAAATAAAAAGCAAACAAACAAACAAACAAAAAGGTGCAATGTTTTCTTTGCTCAAGATTGTATTCAGAAAAAAAGAATTAATTGCCTTTTCTCTGGAAAATCAACTACTTTGTAACATTTTCTTTCTATACAAAGAGTGCTCAAATGAAACAGAATCCTGAAAACAGCTAAAATTTGACTAGATCAAGTAAAATATTTCCCATCTATAACTATGGTAGTCTATAAACTGTGAAAAAGTATTTTCAATACACTGCTGAATTACTGAACTATTGGGAAATGTGGTATTTATGAAGGGCTGTGCTCCCTTTGGTATACAACTGGATCTAATGGTCACTGCAATTAGATTCATTAATTATTTTTGTCTCAGAGATAAATTTTGACTGTTGCTACTGTTTTACTTAATTTTAAAAGAACAATAGCCAGCTTGCCTGGAGGAACAAAAGTTACCACGTTCAAACAGCAACCAGAAAATACCCCCTATGCTCAGCTTGCAGTATGTTCTTTTCCAAATAACTAGAGATGTATTAATAAAGTGTTAAATCAGTGCTCTAAAAAGTAAGATGCTGGAACACTTTAAGGGGAGGCTGAGATTTTAATCTCCATGTCAGTCATCACACACTATCAGCTACAGCAGTGCTCCTGCCCAGGTGTGCAGGCTGCAGCAGTGCTTCTGTGTTTACTTAAGACCCATACATGAAAAATTGGCAGGGTCTTGGTGTGAAGGCTAGTGTGACAAATCCCTAGTCATCCCTTAATTACCTTTGTTTTAGAACACTATTAATGCAGTACAAATACTGGCAGAGCGTTTGCCAAGCTCAATTAATCTACTATTTTATAATTTCACATCACCTGTTAGTTTTTATAGCCTGGAAAACAGTGATAACTATTAGGATGTGTGTAAAGAGCCCACGTCTTTTACAACAGTGGAAACTCCTTGTATCTATAATAAGTGCAGCAACATTAAAGACTAAATATCTCTTCCTCTCAAATCATTCTTCTGTCATCCTCCTGCCCTCCCAAAAAGAGGCATTTAAAAGAAATAGACAAGCTTCAACTCCAATGATTTTTTTTATCATTGTTTTCCTAACTTTAGTTTTTGAAAATCCACTGTCACCATCACTAAGCCATTCTGGAATGCATATACAATAAACCAGTGAACCTGCCTCCACACCAAGAACTGTTTTAATTCAGCATTATCATATTTAGTCACTATCATACAAGTGCTGGCAGTCAGCCTGTGCTGCTCCATACTCAGTGGACCTTGTTTTGCAGAGTTTCAGGTCCTTTCTGCTTCCAAAGAAGCCCACGATCAGCCTACCGACCTTAACCTCTGCTCTGCCAGCTCTCATTGCCTACCAAGATTTCAACTTTCATTTCTATCACAACTATGAAAAACGGGACACTTTAGAAATAAGGCATAGATTGTCAAGCACTGGAACAGCTGCCCTGAGAAGTGGTTGAGTCACCACCCCCAGAGATCAGTCATGTCTGCTGTGGCACTGGGGGACGTGGTTTAGAGATGGGCTTGGCAGTGCTGGGTTAACACCTGAGCTCCATGACCTGAAAGGCCTTTTCCAACCTTAACAATTCTATCGTTCCATAACAAAGCTGGGCTCACAACTAAAGGCTGCAGGATTAGGCTTGAAGTGTGTGCATGTATTAACAGGCATGCATGTGTCATTCTTGAGAATGTAACTTTGTCACTGTATTACAAAACAGTTTATATGATATCTCCATTCTCAGATACTTATCAGCTGAGACAATATTTCTTATTTCAGTTCTTAGCAAAGTCTACAAGAGATGTTCTTCTGTGTGAAACTACTTGATTAAAAAAAAAGTATTTATACAATTTACAAGAAAGATGTGGAGGGATGAGCTTAAAATACTGTTCAAATTTAAAAAGAAGCTTTTCTAGCCTGAACTGTTGATGACTAAGTGATTGCTAAGCTTCCACATATTTTAGTGTAAAAGTTATCGTGATGCTTCAATTTTTTTTTTTACAGTTACTAACTTGTGGTATAATCTTGCTAATGTCATGTTGCTATGTTAATATTATTAGTATAATTACAGCTAATATAAAGTTCTAATAACATTATAAGTCTAGCAGAAATCTATTCTGAGCTCTAGTATACCTTCAGTACAAACATAAATCACAGACAGACTAAATTTTATTCACCAGAATCACATCCATAGACTGGAGCTGAAGAGATGACAATGGTGTACATAAAATCCAAGGTTTTATTCATGTATTCCAGCATGTATAAATTTTAAGATGTGATTTATATAGTGTCACTTATTTTCATTCTGGTTTCTGTCATATTCATTAATGTTTCACTGTTTAGGCATATTTTTTAAATGAATGGCCAAAAACATGAAGTGTATTTGCCACTGTGGCAAAAATTTTATGGGTACTAAAGGATAGATAGAATTTTCATACATATATATACACATATATATTTTATTCTAATAGCAACCTAATTATAAATTTTGAGAAACCACACACATTTGTTTTTCTGTGTTTTGAATTAGGTATTTTCACCAAAGTATTTTCAGATAAGAACATGACTTTTCTTCTTTTAAAATTACAGTTAACATAACTTTAAAAAACTACTACTCTGTAAAACATGTTATCCCCATGTTTTTATCTTGCACCTTCATACTGACAATAAAGAAGCCCTTCCTATGATCATTTGCAGGTGTTCTCAGAAGACATCAGAGCAGAGGTACTCCCAGGACAGACAGAGGGAGCTGTATCTCCAGTTTTCTTCTTTAAAAAGACATCTATAAACAAGCTGTCAAGTTTAAACTTGCAACCATAAAGATGAATTAAAAAGCCCTCCAGCTTGCTTTTCACCATTACAACCAATCAAATTAAACTTGTAAAAGCAACAGGAAGAATACAATTTACCTAAAGATCACGGTACAATGAAAAAATTTTAGTTTCTATATATA
>VWYI01041018.1:0-106940 GCA_013399455.1 Anthoscopus minutus
TTGGCTAGCTCTAAACCCACAACAACTGGTCACTTAGCAAGTTCATTACTGCTGGTCAGTTCATTACAGGCTGGCTCCTGCCTCTCCCTGTTCCCAGATTCCACATAACCTGCTGGGATGTGTCACTGTACTCTTTACTGGCATGAACAGTCACCTTTCACATTGTGCCACACAGACACCTAGTCAGAGGATTTTGGGATTTGAGAGAGAAGGGAAACAAAATAATGGTGCCCAGAAAGATGAGACTAAGAGGAAGAAAAGGATGAGAAGTGTTGATTGTTCAGCCTGGAGCCAAGGAGGCTCAGGGGGGAACTTCTGGCTCTGCACAACTCCCTGACAGGAGGGGACAGCCAGGGGGGGCCGGGCTGTGCTGCCAGGGAACAGGGACAGGACAAGGGGAAAGGGCCTCAAGCTGTGCCAGGGGAGGCTCAGCTTGGACACCAGGATGTCCTTTTTTCCCTCATCTGTCTCAGCACTTCATCCTGTGAGGTTCCTTGGCTCTGATGTTGATTAGGAAGGCTGCAGAACACTGAGATTTTTGGTTGACATCAGTGACTGTAGCTCAATGTTGCAAGGAAATGCTGCTCAATGGATAATTCATGATTTAGTGGGTAAGGCTGTCCCAGGCTCCTGTGCAATTCTAGGATCTGATTCTTGATAGATCACTCAGCAATTCGCAATTCCTACCTATTTTTAGTGTCCCAAGAAAAGGTGAAATATTAAAAGTGAAGATGACCCTTAAAAATGAGCAGATCCTGTTTCTTTGCTTTCTAGTGGAAAGGTGTAAAGCCTTCTTTTGGCAAATATATTTAGGATTCTAGCTAATTGATGTGATACTATTTTAATGAAAAACCAGTTATTAGTGAGTGTGTAGACTTGGAAAAAAATATGTAATGAAAGGAGTGACAATTCACTTCTTGTGCATTTGCAAAATAGCATCAATATAATTTAAAGTAACAGATAAAGAAGGTATAAGAGAAAAGCTATGCTCTTGTCCAGAAAGCTGCAAAAATAGCAGCTGCCAGCTCCTGTTATTAAGTCCTGGATTAGTGAAAAGGCCATGCAATAAAAACTGCAAGAAGGTCACCAAATGTTAAGATTTATTGAGAGAAGAGTGTGCTAACAGGTATTATGTGGGAATTGACTACTTGTGGTTTGCAATTGGAGGAGGGAGGGGTGATAGTAATGACAAAAACTGTCAGCTAGGGGAGAAAAATAAACAAAACAAGCATTTGAAAATCCTGTCTTAGCCTTCATTATGTGGCCCAGTGGGTAATGGATTTTTGACTATGATGGAGCTATAATATGATTTATGTCACTAGCTATATCTAGCTAATTGCAGGAACCACAATAAAATTTAAAAACGGGGGCTGCATCATAATTACTGCTATGTATAGTGACAATATTTATCTCCCAGTACTCTTAGAAGGTTTGGTTTCTGGTTTTTTAAATCTCAAAAGCTTAATTTTTCTTTGTACTTCATGAATTTGTGCAGGACACCTGAGGAGTGTAGTGTTGCCTTTGTTGATCTGACTCAAGGCCTCTGTTATCATCAGTTAATGGGGAGATAATGAGATTAAAATATCCTTTTTGTTTGAAAGTGGAGCCATGCATAAACTCTGTTGCATCATCCTGACAGTCAGACAGAGACATGGCGATGTTAGAATATGATGCAATAATATGATGCTGAATGACAGGAAACTTACAGGAAGGGTTATTAAAGACAACTGTGGGAAACTTCCTGGATTTATTGCATTTGACAAATTCCCCACAGAATTTTGTGCCCCTAAAACAATTAATTTCTGTAATCCAAATTTTCCAAGATTAAATTCTAGTGCTAGAATTTCGGAATTATATGCAGGCTTTTTCTCTGTAAATATATTTGCAAAGGAAAAGGATTTAATGAAGGGCAAATGACATAAATAACCCTCAGAATTTTGTGCCTTCAGCCCACCTTGAGGGGACCTGCTACTGAATTTTAGGGCTTTCATGGCACCAAACCTTCAGTGATGGCTTGGATAAGTGAGTTTGTTTCCTATTGTGTATATCTGAAAAGTTGTGTGTTGGTTGATGGCTGGAACTGGAATGAGAGCAAAATACCTGGAATGGTATGAGTAGCTTTCTGCTAACAAGTTCCTCCACAGGGGGCAAAGCCTCCTGCTTGTTTTATAAAACAAAATAAAAATGAAACAAACAGACCCTCACCCCCCAATATTCCCACACATGAGTGCTGGAGTGGGCATAAGCAAAGGCTTTTGGCTGCCAGAATGCATCAGACTGCTTTTCCTGGCATGCCAGATGCTCGTGATGGGGACAGTGTGTGAATGTCATTTCAAAACACATAATCAAAATAAAACTTACTATTCTTCTAACTTGGAGCTGCCAAATAAATTTTTAGATTTGTTTCATGAGAAGTCTGCCAAAAAAACCCTAATGGCAGCTGTGTCCAGCAGCACACAGCAGTAATTTATGGAAAGTGATTTATTTACTTAAAATTTGTTTCAGAGTAAATTGAATGTGAGGTCTTACAAAATTGTATACATTTTTATGCAGCCTCCTGCCTCTTTGGAAAGTAATTTTTCAGACAGGGGTAGCTTTCCTTCTTACCCTGCCAGCAAATTGTCAGATTTGGGAAAAGGGAGCAGGAATTGTATGGATTTCCAGGTAGAAGTCAACAGTATTTTCAACCCTCCCATGGAATCTGAAGTTCCCCGTGCTTTCTGATGAAAGTCAGCACTCACAGGTAGTTGCAGGTACAAGGACCGGAGGAAGAAGGTCAAATGATAAAATGTGGTTTTTTCATCATTGTTCTCCAAAGATGTCTGATTTGCTGTCCACAAAAACTTAAATACACCCCTGGTGATACCTGGCCTCTCCAGACCTTGCTGGCCTCACCTTTGTTCTGTTTCCAGAGGGGATGAGTTTGGTTTGTGCCTCCTTGCTGGGCAATTGTCCTAGAAAGTCTGCTGAGGAATCCAGAGGTTGAATTGAGGACTGGCCATCCTTGTTTCTGTATCTAGATCCCTGCTTTCTGGAGGCTCCCTCCCTCATGGTCTTGTTTCTTGTCTTGTAGTTTGTTGGGGTCATCAGGGGCAGACCTGCTGAGGCCCTCTGATAGAGACTAAAATGAATTAAATAAGAGGCCCTGTGGCCTCGTCCTTTTCTGTCAGTGGCTGTGGCTCAGTGCCCCCAGGCCTGTGTGCCACACAGGGCTCTGGCTGTTTGGGGAAAGGTGACAACCACGGGACAATGAACACCAAGGAGCTGGAGGCTGCTGCAGAGCCCTGATGGTGCGGGGAAGGGTGACAGGGATGACAGTGACTGAGCTTCTCTTACAGCTTATGGGAACAATTAAAAATTCCTGAGCAGCAGTTGTTCCCTTGTGCTCTGCTGCAGTTTTGGCTGAGTGTGCCTTGCCCCTTTTTTTTCCAGCAGGGCCGCAGCTGGTGAGTTGCTGATGCTGTCATGTCCTGGCACTGTCCCCACACTGTGCTGCTGGCTAGGACCTCGGCCAGCTGCCACAGGACACAAATCTGTTACAGAACATGTTGGGAGGAGATGGCCTGCTCGACATGATCTTTGCACTCACACCTTCCAGAAGCTCCACCTGCAGCTAATTGACTTTGATTGCTGCTTAAACTGCAAAACCACTCACCCATGGGTTGTGTTTCCCCTCTTCGGAACCAGGAGACCACAACATGGTTTCTGGAGCTGAAGGGAAATGCCCTGATCCCTCCTGTTTAGCTGGCTGCTTTGGGATAGGGTTATTTAAATCATTCAAAACATCCTGCTCTGCCTGTTCATTTTGCTTCGGTAGCAGTACCACGTTCTGCTCAGGTTTGGCTTCCAGGAGCCTGCACTGCAAGGTAACTCTCCCAGCTGAAAATTAATATGGTTAATACTAATATTTGAAATACTAATAATGCATTTCAAATTAAACAATTAAACAAACAGAAGAGCCTGTTTCCAGAATGAAACATTACCTTAAAAAACACTAATAGGGAATTTACTTTCTGGGACATAATAGCTGCTGTATTTAAACTTAGACATTCACTTTCAGTGAAAGCTCTTTAGCATTTTCCGTTGAGAATATCTGTACCCAAGCTGCAAGAGCACCATTTTGTTGCAGGATCCTTCTTTACTGCTAATGTAAAATTATCTAAATTTATATAATTTACAGTGCAACTTAGAATTCAAATCATCTTCCTCAGGTAAAAATTGTGGTTATTTCCTGGCTTGTACTGAAGGTGCTTATCAAACCATTTGCCAGTGTAAGGCATTGTCTCACTTCTGCTGTAGAATCCCAGAGTGATTAGGGTTGGAAGGGACCTTGAAACTCATCCCATTCTATTCCCTGCCATGGCTAGGGACACCTTCCACTATCCTAGGTAGCTCCAAAGCTCATCCAGCCTGGCCTTGCACACTGCCAGTGATCCAGGTGCAGCCACAGCTTCTCTGGGCACCCTGTGCTAGGGCCTCACCACCCTCCCAGGGAACAATTCCTTCCCAATATTCCATCTGACTCTGTTCTCTGGCAGTGGGAAGCCATTCACCTGTGTCTTGGCACTCTAGGCTGTTGTCATAAGTTCCTCTCCAGCTCTCTTGGAGCCCTGTCAGGCACTGGAAGGCCACAATGAGGTCACCCTAAAGCTTCTGCTCTCCAGGCTGAACAATCCCAGCTCTCCCAGCCTTTCCTCCCAGCAGAGCTGCTCCATCCCTCTGCTCATCCTGGTGCCTCCCCTGGACTCTCTCCAGCAGCTCCAGGTCCCTCCTGTGCTGGGCCCAGGGCTGGGGCAGCTCTGCAGGTGGGGTCTCACCTGAGCACAGGGGCACAGGGGCAGAATCCCCCCTCCCCTGCTGCCCACACTGGGGCTCAGCCCAGGGCACAGGGGGGTTCTGGGTGCCAGCTCTCACCCACAGCACCCCCAGGTTCTTCTCCAGGGCTGCTCCAGCTGCTCATCCCCAGCCTGGATTGATCCCAGGGATTGCCCCAAGCACCTGCACTTCTGTCACCAGTATGTCCCCTCTGGCATTTCCCCGTCAGTTCCTTCTTAGCACAAAATCTCTGCTGAAGCTGTGCCTCCTGCCACGTGTCTGATGTTTGCTAACCTGAAGTGATTGGTGTCACTGTCACTCCCTGTCTGTAATGGCCACAGTGCAGTTTCCAGTAGTATCTTTTTGACAGGTAACACACAGCGTCCTAAAAGAGGTGGAAATTAATGATTGAGTTCCAGCAGTTGTATTTTTGTCTGCAAAAGCCACACTGTGCCAGGTTTTGACATCCTTTAGTACTTCATAAGTCAATAGGACAGCTGTGCAATGAAATGATTTTTAATGAGAAATGATGACAGGACCTGGCAAAGAAATAATGCTGAGTTAATCAGGAAAGTTCTGCGTGTTAGTAGCAGTCTCTTCCATGGTGTCTGAGTGACATGATTTGATATAGTGCTCAGAGCAAGGACCTGGGAGCTCTGCATGTAGATCCAGCCTTATTTCAAACAAAGAAGGCCCCAAAAATCTCTTTTTGTTGCCTGTTCATGGTTGATCCTGTAGCATTATGTGCTCACAAAGACATTTGGCAATAAGGGGCCCATTCTTCCAGGCAAGACTGTGGTCTTCCCCTGAAGTGGTGGCTGTGCTGGAGGTGGTACTTGGGGACTTGGTTTAGGGGTGGTTATGGGTTGGTGGTGGGACTCAATGATCTTGAAGGTATCTTCCAAACTTAATGATTCTGAGATTAAACAGAGTGGGACATGCTCTGGGAAATTAAATGTAACACATTAATTTTTATTTTTTTAATCTTTAACCTGGTACTTTTATTCTTTTGTCTCTAAATCCTATTATATTTCGCTAAATTCATGTATGGAATTCTCATTGTGTGGATGGAATATTTTTAAAGTAGCCTAAAATTAATAAAAATGTAAAAATATGAAAATATGTTGGTGGGGAAGACACAGCTGGGAAATGGGACCCGTTTTTTTTTTTTTTTTGCTGTACCAAATACCTGCTTTATTTGAGAAATCTCTGCATTGGAAGATTTGTGATCAGTGCAGAGAGAAACTGTTTGTAGTGACTTTTGATGTGAATTTAATTTTTTAGTGAAAAGTTCAACTATTTTTTTATGTTGAAAGACAGACCCATTTTGTGCATGTCAAAATAACTGCATTAAGCCTGCCACTGGTGTAGAAACAGACCTGTTTTTCATTGGAATGTTAATTTTTCTGCCCCAGTGTCATGTTGGGTGACTGAAATATTTTGTTTCAGCTTTCCCAGCTTTATTTTACCGGTTCCTCTTTGCCTAGAGAGGCTGATGTTGAAAGGCACAGTTATTTTATTTCTTGACAAAACAAAATAGGCAAAATGTTTTTGGAACGTGTGAACTGATCTGGCAGCTGATCCATCTCTCCCATCTGAAATTTTCCTTCCAACAGGCAATTTTCTTTGTGTTTCCCACATTTCCTTTTCCTCCTGCCTATTTGCTTGGAGCAGTTCCCTGAGTCCAGCATGGCTCTCACTGAACTGTGCCCAGAGTTATTGCTGGATTTTAAGGAAACCTATTGGTTCCTGGGACCTCTGAGGGTAGGGGAAGCCTTCCCAGGGGTTTTGAGCCAGGGGAGTTTGAATAGATATATTTTTTTAATCATTGTGATGAGAAACAAACTGGGTCAGTGCTTTATATTGTACAGAGAATTTCTTGCTGGGATTAGGAGGAGCTCCTCACCTCTTTGGAAAGAAAGAACAAAAAAGTTTATACAAGTCTGTCTGTTTAAACATTGTAGAGTTGAATTAAGAATGAGAATAAAATGGAAATTTCCCTTAATTGGTTTTGTCCAGCCTGGGTAAGGAAAGTCTCCAGGGAGACCCTTAAGTCCCTTGCAGTGTCTAAAGGGGCTTCAAGAATGATAGGGAAAGGGATTTGGGACAAGACCCTGCAGTGACAGGACAAGGAAGAATGGCCTTAAGCTAAGGGAGATCAGGGACAAAAATAACTCAAACCCCTAGACCCTTGACTTCCCTACTTTTACTTTGTGTTTAATTACTCTGATATATTAGGTGGCTCTAAAAGGACTTCATGCTGCAGCTACAATTCTTCAGCATTTAAAAATCAAAGATTAATGTGGAAACTATGAAAGTAGCCCTCAGAAAAAAGTGACTCTGTCAGACTACATTTGCATATAACCCAACTGATATTATGTCCTGCACTTGGGGAGGAATGGAGTTCCCTGTAAACATCCATGAGTAAGAAGTATGGCATTTAAAGCTCCTGTTCTGGTCCACATCAAATTGCACAAGATGTGTGTTAGCATCTGAAGATAAGAATAGCACTCAATCAGACTTCATATGGGTGCTAATAAGGGCTTAGAAATCAACCCAATTTGTTGGGACTGAGGAAAGAAGTAGTTAATGAAGTATTGAGATTTTTTGGGGTTTTTTGACAGATGAACTCCTCAAGGTGTCATGAATTATCAAAATGCAGTGTTTTCAATCTTTATTTTGAGATATTATTATTAAAAACCTCACAGTGCACTATGAGAATGTCTTTGTTGTCTTCCATCTTTTTCTGAGCAAAAAGGAGGAAAGAAATTCTCTGTTGGAACAGCAGCAAGGCAAGTGAGTTCTTTCTGGTTAAAATGACCTGAAACCTTGAATATATTCTAACTGGTAACAGGAACTTCACATCTTCTCTAGAACTTGTGTTTCTCGCAGTTACAGAATAAAAACAAAACCAAAATATCTTGTAGCTACTTCTACAATGTGTTCTGTACATTTAAATTGCCCTACACATTATTATATATATTATAACATTTCTGTTAGAAGTTACAGAGTAAAAGCTTTAATCATGACACGCATTTTCAGTAATGCTGCTGATTCCTTTTCCCTGCATTCTTCCTTTGGCCATCAGTTCAGGAGTTGCTGTGCTTGGCAAGCTGAGGCTTAGCTGGCTTCCCCTGTAAAAGCAAGTGAGTCCCTAAAGACATTCCCCTGGTGTATTCTTTCTTGGAACCAGGTCCTCCTGTACCATGGGGAGTTACCCGAGTTAGGGCTGGAAGGCTCTTGGGTAGTTCAGCATGGCTGGCCTCCCTGTCTTGAGGCAGGAACACAGACACTGACAGATGTTTGCCTAAATTTGCTCTGATGGAAGAGATTTGTGAACTCCCCAGGTGCCTCGTGCTGGGGCTGTGCTGGCCCCTGAGCCCTGAAAGTTTTGCCTGAACTCCACCCTCAGTAACCTCTCTTGGCTTGTTTGATCAGTTTTGAATTTCTCTTCCAGTTTCCCAAGATAGCTTCAAATTTTGATCTTGTTTGTCAGAGCTATTTTTACCCTTTTCATCATTATTTTCTGCATATTTTTGTAAATCTCTAGAATTCATTCTCTAAATCATTAGTGAAGATGGTAGAGAACACAGGACGTGTCTCTTCAGAACTGTACTTGAAACATCCTTCAGGTTGAAAGAACATTTTAAGAACTACTCTGTGGCTTTTTACCTAATTGAAGAACTTAGCTCACATTTCCTAAAGAAAACTGGTAGAGGCCTTAGAAAAGTAATTTCATATTAATGCCCTGGTTGCTCTTTCAGAGATTGAAATGAAGTTCGTTTGACACAATTTGCACTTGAAAAATTCATGCTGGCTGTTTGCTGCCCATTTATGATCCCCATGGTACCTCTAAATTGATTAATAATGTGTTCTGATGTCTTTCTGGGGGGCAAACTTAAATTTACTAATCTCGATTCCTTGAGTCTTCGTTCCTCTGATTTTTAAGATAATCCATCTGTAACCCTTAGGAACATCCTGAGTTCTTTCTCAGTTTGAGATTTCCTTATGTTTGTTCCTAAGGTAAGAAAAATAACTTTGACCTAATCCTGCTGATTTGAACAATTCTTATAAGCTTAATATTCTGTGGCTCGGGTTTTCCCCCTCCTCACCTGTTTTTGGGTTTTGAGCTTCTAAAGCTGACTTGAATACTTTGTCATGTCAAATATTTGTGACAAATGACATTAAAAAGGCGTGAGCATTTCAGGCTGGCAGATGTGATTATTTATCTTCTCCACTAAGCATTACTTATTTTATTTGGATTGTTTCCAGTATTCCCAGAATTTTCTAATGTTCATAAATTCCAGAATTTTCAGCCACTGAAGCTTTATAATTGACAGAAAAGTTTATTCTCCTCCCATACTCTTGTAATGTAATAAGAGAATGGGGGAGGGGACAGAGTGGATCTTGGCTGGTGGCAAGGAAGCATGGAGTGGAAAACCCCTGGAGCATGGAAACTGCTCTCGGCTCTCCTCCAAACCTGCAGCTTTTGGAAGGTGTTCAGAGCAGTTTCTACAAGTTCACAGCTGATGCATGACCCAGATGGAGGGAAGGTTGTCTTTTTTCTGATCAAGTCCTATTCAGCTTTTCGATTAATGCCATTCCTAGTGGAATCTGCTTTTTTTGAACACTGAACATTAAGGAAGGAAGAGATGGAAGTGTTTTGAGGATCTGGCTTCCACATCAAGAGGATTTTCCCCAGTTAAGAGTAGCCTGAAATTAACAGGCTGGAATGAAAGAGAGATTTGGGCAGGGCACTGAAGTCTGGCAAATACAAGCCAAAAAAATGTGTTTGGGGAGTGGCTGCCAGGCCTCAGTTTGAGACAACAGCCTTTGCAGATGCAGTGAATGAAAGCTCATGCAAGTCAATGGTCCAGCAGCTGCCAAAGCCAGGTGTCAGCCAAAACTCTGAGGAATCTAGAAAACCTTGAAGAATTTTGTGTACTAATGAGAGGGAAAAGAGGAGAAATTAGAAATTAAAGCTGTCCTGGAAGGCTCTGTTGTTTTGGCAAAGAAAGAAATAGCAGGTGGAGGAGTAAGGGCTGAAGAAAAAGGGTTCTGAGTGTCGGCAGAGCTAAGCATGGAAATGAAGTATCATGACTGTGGGTCCTCTGCTATTAGTGTTTTCAAACAGGAGACAATATTTGTCTCCTGTTGTTGGTGTTTTTTTGGATATAACTTATCCTACTTTTAAAGAGCAAGAAATACCTGAAGGTCTCTTATAGCCCAGCTGTTCTCCTGTTTTTATTTTGTTCCTGTTTATATTTTGGCAAGCTTCTGATGATTCTTAGATTCCATTCTCTTCAACAACTTCTTCATTCACCACTAGGCTTTCTCTGAAGGTAGAAGATCCTAAAAAGTAAAAAAATAAAAAGACGTCAGTCTACTGTTATGCGTCTTTATACAGAAGTAAAGGAAAATGTCACAATAAATTTCTTGGCCAGTGGATTATGTGGCAAAATTGCAAGGAGGAAAGGGAAAGAAATGAACAGAAATAGGAGCATGGCAATCTGGTGTCTGAATGATTTGTAATGAGACACATAACTGCTTCTTGAAGTTAATTATTACATGATAATTGCTGAAGAAGGAATGAAATACTTTGGAATATTCTTTCAGTGCCTCCTGATTTTCTGAACAAAAGGGTGTTAACACATCTGATTAGCATGTAATCCAGAATTAATTGAAGAAAAAAAGGGAAGGCAGAGTTTTGCAAGTGAAATGCTGTATAATGAACTTAAACTGTAGCTCTTAATTTCATTTGTACTGGAACATGTTTCAGCTGCAGAGAAATCTTCATTTTCCTCAATCAGCCCAGTCTAGAAAGTTGGAGCAGTAACTTTTGATATTTGCAATGAGGTATTGATTTATTAGGAAGCCTTATTATTTTGTGAAATCCCTACTTCAAGAGAAGGCACTGATTTATACTTTAACATAAACATACCTGAGGAATGTGAGGGGCTAAGGGCACAAACCAGCACAGTCACTGGTTCTAGAATCACAGAATCCCAGAATATCCTGAGCTGGGAGAAACCAACCAGGATCATCCAGTCCAGCCCCTGGCCCTGCCCAGACCCCCAACAACCCCAGCCCGGGCATCCCTGGCAGCGCTGTCCAAACACTCCTGGAGCTCTGGCAGCCTCAGGCTGTGCCCATTCCCTGGGGAGCCTGGGCAGTGCCAGCACCTCTGAGGGAAGTGTCTTTTCTTACTCTCTGTGCATTTATGTTCATATCATATGATTTTCTTGGTCTGCTGATTATTTGGGTTTACTTCCAAATGGCCAAATTACGCCTCTGAGTTGGAAAGACTCAGATAAACTGCAGAGGGTTTATGTAAAGGCTGTCTGAGAGAAAGGCTCACATGAAAATGCCATTATTCAGTGTTTCCCAGATTTACAAGTGTGAACCTTTATCCTCCTCCTGCTTCTTTCTCAGTCAAACATTCCAGACATTAAATAGTCTTGCCTTGGAACAAAATGGGGGATTGGGGCATCAGATTTTGGGATATCGGGTTGAACTGTGTTTCTTATACTCTTTAAGATGCTTCCTAGTGCCAGTGTCCAGTGTTAAATCTGCCTGCTTAAAGCAGGATCTAACTAGGTTAATACTGGGATTTGCATTATTTGTTTTTATACAAGTTGGGGTATTACACCTGTGTTATCTTTGTGTTAGTTTAGTATAAATGGAAGAAAAAAATGATCACATTTTATTAATATTGATAGAGTTTGCATTCGGTAAAGGTACAAATAAGGGTCACCTTTTTTATTTTATAGCAGTAATTATTTGTATTTATATCTTTTTAAATATGCTGATATAAATCTGAATAACTATAGCGTCCTATACTGTGAACAGCATTGAAGAGTGGTTTTATTTCCTACTGCCTTTTAGCTTGGAAGGGTTTGGCATTAGAAAGTTTGGGCATGAAGATTTTTTAGTGATACAGACTGCAGCAAGTTTTTTACAGAACTGGCTGTGAGTGTGTCATGGTTAAAATTAAAAAAAAATAGGTGCTACAATATATAACTGCTAATGTAATGCCATGATTTCAAGCTGGAGGAGTGCTTTTACTGGAATGTGAGAACTACTTGGTTTGTTTTCTCAATCAGAGTCTCCAGGGAAAAGGGAAGAAGGGATGTCTTCAGGGTGAGTAGATCACAGAGCTTAGCTTACTTTGGGTGTATGAAGTCCTTCCTTTTTGAAGAAAAGATGATGTGGAGGTTGCCAAGATTGGATACCTGGGAAAAAAAAATTCCCTGAAAGACAAGTCAGGCATTGGAATGAGTTTCCCAGTTCAGTGGTGGAGTCACTGTATCTGGAGATGTAACAGGTATCTGGATGTCGTGCTTGAGGACATGATTTAGGGGTGATGATGGTTGGGCTTGATCACCCTGAAGGTCTCTCACAAGCTTGATGTGATTCTAAGAAAGCTGCTGGCTAATCCCAAGGATTATACTATAGTATAGTTTATTATAGTTATTATAGTTCTTACATTATAGTTATTATAGTTACTATATGTTATATATTTATATGTTATAAAATATATTTTATATTTATAGATAGATATGTTATAGTCGATGTGTTTGTGCTGAGGAGTACAGTAAGTGCAGCCTCTATGGATGCAGATCAGAAGTGTTCCTGCTCTCTACACATGTTCCTTGAAGGGACAAACCTCAGTGTGGCTTGCTAACAAATAGTCTTTCCTTTTAGGATTGTCACTATTTTAATAAAGGCTGTGGAATGTAATGCTGCAAAATAATGCCAGGAGTATACACAGGTTTTATTCTGGATTCTGGCAGCAAACATTCTGTGTCCCAGAGATGTAGTGGGGAACCTTAACTTGAGGGAAAGTTTTGCTTTGAATTCATTGTAAAACTACAGTAAGAAAAATTATGTCTGCCCCTGGATCCCAGGAAATGTCCAAGGCTAGGTTGGACACTGGGGCTTGGAGCACCCTGAGGTAATGGAAGGTGTCCCTGCCTGTGCCAGGGGGTGAGATGAAATGGGCTTTAAGGTCCTTTCCAGCGCAAACCAGTCCAGGATTCTATGAATAAAAAAAGAGAAGAATTTCTTTCAGTCTTTAAAAGGTATTTTGTGCCTTGTCAATTTGGTGTTAGCTTAGAACCTATGTCTAAAATCCACAATACAAACACTTCTGGATCTCAGGGCCATGTTCCTTGGGCCAGCTTTTGCAGTGGCAGATCAACACCAGTGCAACTTTAAAGCAAGGACAACATCTTGCACTTGAGCAATGGCAGATCTTAGTCTTGTTCAAGTCATCCAGCCAGGTGTTCTTGCAGCCGGTTAGGAATGGATTTTAGGGCTTCAGGAATATCTGTCAGGGGGGAAAGCTGAAAGATGTGCTGAGAAAAATGGGTGTATTTTCTTCCACCCAATGTGTGCTCCCCTCCCCTTCCATCATGCCAATGCCACTGGCAGCCTGTCATAGCTGCCAATAATTGCCCCCATTTCTGATATCTTTGAGGGTTTGAGTAGAAACTTGAAGGATTTGGTGTGGCTCAGCTCCAAGTGTGTGTAAACTCAAATGATGTTTTGATGCAAAATCTACTATCTCACCATTCCACCCCCTTTCTGGGTTATCTTGGGAATGGCTTGCATGACACAAACCTGAGCACACATCCTGGAATGCTTCCTGGGCCATTTATTCCCACCTTGTATTTTATACTATTGGCAGCCTTTTCAAACCCCACACTGGTTTTCCTATTTTCTTGGGGAAAGCTGTCCAAGGCATTCAAGGTTATAAGCAAGAAAATAACATAGTGGATCTTTCCAGGGATATTTGACTAGTAATTTATAGGGTATAACTATTTTGAAATACTTTGAATTACCTTATTTTTAAATGAAGAATAATCACTCTAAGCATTGTGTTTTTTGAAGGTGTCAGAATTTAGGAATGTGGGTGTAATAATTAGATATCTGCATCCCTTTTCCGACACTGAGAGAAACTGTAGAAAAGCTGTTGGCAAGTTGAGAAATTGAACTCAGGGCAAAAGCTTGTGCTGAATATTTGTAGAAGGAGGGCTTCAGCCTTCTTAGGTTTAGTATTAGGTATTATCTAGATGCAAACTCTGGGTTTTCCAGAGGTGTAAACTCTGATCTTAAGAGTCAATCCAGTAACACCAGGTCTGTGTTGCAGTAGCACTGGTGCACACTGAGCTGCTACTCCAGTTTGCTCACATTTTCTGGAGTCTTGACATCGACTTAAAAGAGCACATAGCAAGAGAATGAATTATTCAAACCCAGAGATGTCATCTGTGATCTGAGCCTTTCACTTTTTACACTGTCCCAGCAATGCTGAAATACTGAGATGCTTTTCACCATCAAATCTTCTCCTACTAGATCCTTTACTTAGGTGTTTGTATGTTCTTTTCACAGTGCACAAGTGAAGAACAAGAAAATTGATGAGTATGGTGAAAATAATGCTTTGGTGGTGTTATGATGGTTGTTACTGAGGAAGTTGCCATGAGGAAATTGTCTTTTTGTGGTTTTTTATGTCATCAAGATCATAACTTGCCATCAGCTGTGGAAATGTAGACTGAAGTCCTGGGGGCCTTCCTCATCTTTTTCATCTCTTTTGAAGAAAAGAAATTATAAAAGATGTACTGCTTCACAAAGCTGCTACTTCTTACTAAAGAAGAGAAAAATAATGCATTAAAATCTTGACTCAAAAGTAAGATCACTTTCTTTACTCAGTTTAACTGAGAATTACATCCCACAAGCACACCACCATCCATTTTTGATGGGCAAATTCTAACTGCAGCCCTGCGGTGTAAAACAGCTAAAGACTGAGCATTCTTTCTCCCCAGGCTCATTCTTTACCCATGTTAGTAATCCTTGCACAGCATTTTTGGTCATATATTAATTGCTAATGATCTTTAAAGAAAATATGAATAAATAAGGAATAAAGAGGAGTATCCCTGGGAAACTGGCTAAGAGTTGCCATTTCCTTAAAGAAAGCAAAATCTCAATTTGGCAGTGTTAGGTTAATTGTTGGCCTTAATGACCTAAGAGTAAATAATTTTGTGTTCCAGTGCTGTTATAGCAAAAGCCTTGTCAAAGTTAATAAGGAGAAGCTCCCAAAAATTAAATCCAAACCTTAAAACAAATGATTTTGTGAAGTTAACACCAAATGTCTCCTTTTTAAGTTGAAGTATGAAAAAACCTGAGGAAGTTGGAATGATGAATGAAAATATTATTGTGGCAGATGTTGGTACCTAAACTGAGAGCAAAGTCTGTGCATCCCTGGAGCCCTAAACTGGAGTAGGTGACCTGATGCAGTGTGCATCAGGAAAGGAATGTTGTGAGTTTGATCAAAAAAGCTTTGAGTAAAGTCCAGCTGGAAAGCAGATGAATCTCCTGAGTTCTGGTCCAAGCCCTATCTTTCAAATGTTGGAGACTTCTATTAGGGAAGGGCAGGGGATCTGCAGGATTTCAGGCGGATTTTGGTCACATTAGGCAGAAAGAAGACCAAAAAGGCATCTTTGACATTATTAGGAGATGTGTGGGGAAAGGATGGAGTCTTCCAAGATTTTTGTGATAGGAGCAGGGACTTGGATTGGTTTGAAAGAGGAATTGAGACAAGTGAGAGTTCTCATTTTAAGGAGATACAAGAGTGTAATGGAAATGGTGGCACTGAGGGCTGGTCTGTTTGAGCACTGCTCTCTGGGCATGGCACCAGCTCAAAGGGTGACATGGGAATGGGGTTTGGGCAGTTTGGGTGTCTTAGTGGTGGCATCCTCACCCCTTCCTCATGAGGAGACAGAAAGCGTCTCCTGGCAGAAGCTCATAGAGGGAAGGTGCTTGGATCTCTGTTACAACCATGACAGAACTCTCCCTAACTCAATATCTGTTTCTCATCAACATCACTGTTCACTTGGAAAGTTTTCTCCAGTGTAAGTTATCTTTCTCTGCTATGTCATTTCCTGGCCCTTCTCAGCCTTTTTCAGACACAGGACTGCCTTGAGGGGCTGTTTGTTCTCCTTCTCCCAGATTCCAGTCCGAAGTAGCCTCAGGTCAGTGTGAAGACCCAGGCTCTTACCCTGTTCTTCACTCAAGCCTTGAACCAGGGCATGGAGTGGAGCTGAAGCTCTGTTTTTGTTGGAAGGGTGCCATGAGAGAGCCTTCTCATGTGACACCCCAGGTTGTACTGTTGACAGTGTAAGAGAAAAATTGTTATCTAGGAAAAGTGTCCTGCAGAAAATCATTCCTGTGCTTACTACACAAAGCTGGTAGGCTTTCCTCATTATTTGTAGACAGACAGGTTGAAAATATATTATTATTATTATTGTGGTTATTATTATCATTGCTGTTATAATAATTATTAACCAAGTAGGTTATTAACCAAGTAGGATGAGTCATATTGGTAACCCCTAGAGGCCTTTTCTATAAACTGTGCCCTTTTTTATATGAAACATTGTCAAAACCAGTGGAATAGTAGTATAAAAAACTCCAGGAAACTCAACATGTTTTGCTGTTGGTCTTCTGGGTTTTTTTTATTTTTCCTTTTTTTAGTAAAACAAGCTGTGCATGTGCTTAGTGAAGCATGAAGAAAGGGAGAAGAAAGTAACAGCAATAAAGCATTGCTACATTTCATGCTATTTCTCCTGAGATCTATGGATCCATGATTAAAAATTTGGGATTTTTCCTTTGTTTTTCTTTTTAGGTTTTCCTTAGGTCTGAATGTTCTGAGGATTTTTTTGTTGCTGAGAGAAGAGAAATGTCTCAATTAAAAGAAAGGGAGCATTCGCTAGTTTTAGGATATAATACTACATTTCTTGGTTTTGTTTTATGTTTTCCAATAGTTGTTTCTTCTTTTCGCCCTCTGGAGCAAGAAAGTGTTCATGATAAAGAAAGCTGATCATTTCCTTCAAGGCTTCAGCATGGGGAACCTGGAGCAGACTAAGGGTGACCATTAATTTACGTGTTTGGCAGCAACACTTTTCTATTTTCTTTTGAAAGGGGAATTTGGCTTCCAGTTGAGAGCTGAAAAAGGAGAGGTTTTGATTTGGCTGGATTGGAAAAGTCTGACTCCTTATCCTTGCTGCTGTACTGATGTACTTTGCATAACACCAAGTCATAGAATTTACCTTTTCTTTTGAATCTTCAGTTCCATGTCATGGGTTATTTGATGTGGAAATCTGGCCAATAAAGCTTCAGAAAAAATTTCACTTGAGCATTAATTGAGACCTAAAGATCTTGTCTAATTTTGTCAGACTTCTGATGTATTTTTCCATATAACTTGACAATGAAAAATATAAGTTTATTGGGATCTGAAGCCAGAAAAATGTGATTTCTTTAGACTGGCAAACCACAACACTCAAATTTACTCTTTCAGCTGTACAGGCTCAATTTCAGATAAGTGTATAGTGTATGTCTCAGACATCAACAGGCCTCAAGCTTGCCCTGTTCATAACAAAATGGATTTAATAAGATGATTTCTGTCCGGTCTATTCCCCTGTGGTCTTTCTAGTTTTCTTCCTTCATGGTCTCCTGGTTTATTTTATCTGTGGAAATTCCACTTAAGTGATCATGCAGCCTCCTGTGTGTCCTTATCTGTTTTCATTTCTTGCCCTCACACTGATAGATTTTGAATATGTTGAACAGCTCCAACCTCAAGTGACAGAAAGGTGGAAATTTTAAAAATAGATTTACTGAGTTTTGAGGAAAAAGTGGGTGCTGTTAGAACCACAACTGAGTTTAACACTCAGTCCTTGACTGTTTTCTCTCCTGCATATGCTGCTGCTTTGGTGCCATGGAAGTCAGTGTAAGATTTATGTGTAATGTTTTCTGAAAAATATATTTCTCAAGGTAAGTGTCACTACCTTCCTTTGACAAGCCCTGAAACCCTGCCCTGGTGGTGTGATGATCAAAGTCTGATATTATTAGTAATGTCAAAATCCTAATTAGGCCAAGAAGGGTTCTTATAGCCAGCGCTGTGGGACGTCATAGAGCTGCTCCCAGGAGAGAGGGAATGCATTTGGAATGGTTCCAGATCTCCTTTCTAAGTGTGACCCTTGTGTAGCAGGGGGCCTGAGAGTGCAGGGCCAGGTTACTAGGGGGATTTCTGCAGCAGGAGCCCCTGCCTGGGAATAATTTTCCTCATGGTTGAGACTCTGCTCAGGAAAAGTTTCCAAGAGACAGAAAGGCCCTGGCCCATCCTGGTCCTGCCGTCCTTTTGGGCTCTGCTTGACAGGCTACTGGTTGTCTCTGCTTGGAAGTACAGACATTGAGAGGGAATATTTCTGCTCCATTTTCCCCTCAAACCTGGTTAACTCAGCACTAATTACAGCTTGCTCTCCCTACCTTGATGTGTTCTTCATTGCAGTGGTTTAGGTTTGCCAATTTGAATTTCCCTGCCAATGCACCAAATAATGTGGTGGGGTTTGAGCTGGTTAAACTCACCAGTGCACTTACTCATTTCTTGCTGTGAGGTATGGTTTAGGAAGAGGGCAAAACAGACTCAAAACTTAAAGGATATGAAGAAAGCTTTATTAACAGAACTAAAATAATAGAAAAAAAAAACCAAACCTCCAGAACACTTTTCCTCCCCCTGCTTAATTTCTTTCTTTTCCCAACTGACAATGTAAACATAAAACCTGGGATTTTAAATCAGTTATCACTTCTACAGTTATCTTTTCTAAGTTCTTACAGGGTGAGGAGTTTTCTCTTGCCATGCCACGGAGACTTCTCTACAAGAACACTGTGTTCTTGTGGCCTTTCATTTTCATGAACAGCAGCTGCCTGGTTTAAAAATCTGCAATTGTGAAGCTCCTCCCATTCTCGCAGCCCTATCACAGCTGAATGAATGGGCCATGTCAACTTATGTGGTATTATTTTTAAGGATGCGCTATTCAAAGGGAAAGGCTCTCTTCATTTATTTCTGTGATCATCTCCAGGAATAGAGGTCTTTTTCTTCCCTCCCTGGGGGCACATGGTCTTCTTCACTCTCATCTCTCTCTCTCTGTCTCTCTCTATTCAAGCTTCTCATGGAGTCACTGCTTCTTCAACATCTGCTTTGCTTAATTATGGTTGCATCTGCTCAGGTCTACAGTTTGAACACTTCATCCCCACATGTTTTCTCACACATTAAAGGGAATATTGTAGTATGTTATAGTCCATCTCCATGGTGTTACCAGAAGACCTTTCAGCCTCAATACTAGGGCATCTCCTCATTCTCCTTCCATCTGGAACTTGACTCCTTTACTGACCTTGGTGTCTTCATGCTGTCTTTCTATGTGTCATCACTCTGTCCTCGTCTCTCACTTGATGGGGGAGAATCGTGGTCTGCAGGTCTCATCTGTGCACTGAAAGGGTTAACATTTCACCCAGGCTTACAGAAGGTTGTGGTGGTTCCTGCTGGGCAGTGACTGATGGATTTCAGACCGGGCTGGGCCACTCCCTCTGCCTGGCAGCTGTTTGGGGAGGCCGTGGTGGTGGTGGGGGTGAGGAGAAGTGCCTGGCCCAGCTTGGGACTTGGCAGGACCCTGGCTGGGCTCAGGCCAGAGAGGCAGAGGCAGGGCCTGGTGTGACCAAGATCTCAGCAGCTGTGAACTGGCCCAGCCTTGGCTAGGGCTCCCCCGGCCTCCCATGCCTCACCTGGGAGCCACTGGGGTGCAGAGCGGCAGAGCGGGGCCAGCCCCACCAGAGTTCAGTCACCTTCTAAAGCCAGAAGCAAAAAAGGGCCTTTTTGGGCTTCCCGAGTTTTAAAATGTGGTATTCACAGAAGTGGACCCGGCTTCTCAGTGGTTTGAAGAGTTGTCACTTCTCAGAACTAGACAGATATTAGCCTCTTATAGGCACAGAGAAAGCTCCCAGCAGCCTCTCCCAGGAAAATAACTTCTGTGGGTGTTTTTCTTCCTTCTTCCCAAATATCAACAAGTGCAAAACCAGCACATTCGTATGGGAAGAGCCAGGCCCAGGATGTGTGTTTGAGCTCACGGATCCCAAAAGGCCAAGTTAGCAAGAGTAATTTATCCTTCTGGCCAGTGTGAATACTGTGTTTTAACTGCTGTGTTAAACCAGGGAGGTTGGCACAGATTTCCATAGGATATTATGTTAATTCTGACTTCACAGGTTATAAATCGGATGCAGTGATCCTTTGGTGCTCCGTAGCTGCCCCTGCAGTGATGCCTCCAGGGAAAATGTGTTTCTCCCTAACTGCTTGTCCTTGTCCCAGGCAGTGGGATTTGGGATTGCAGTGACAGAGGTGGGTAACCTCCACCATTACCTAAACAGGTATTTCCTGGTCACATTTGGGAAGAATCTTTCCTTGTGGAAGCATCTTTTCAAGCATTGATGGTTTTGACGACAGGAAAGTGTGTCTGGTTTGTATGATCTGTTAAGCATCTGTTCATCCACAAAATTTCCATTGCTGCTTGTTTGGAATGAACCATTTTGGTAGGAAAAAGTATCTTAAATACCTTTGCATGTAAGAATTAATACTCTACCACTTCTGCCATTAGATGTCTGGTTTTATTTGATGATTTTGCTTTTTATGCCAAGTGCATGCTGCTGAAAATTTCCATTTACTGCATCTGGGGATGTTGCAGCAAAGATAAGCAAATTGTTCTCGCCTGTCTGAAAAGTGAAGTAATTTTCTTGTTTTAAGTGACCAAAAAACTCCCATATTGTACCATTTTAATAGGAATTTTCAGCCAGGAAGAATTGCAAAGAGCTGAATGTAACGAGTGACAAGTTGTCTTCTAGAACAGACTATTACTTTATTTTTTATTTTTTTTTTGTATTTGAAGGATCAGTTAGAGGACTTTGAGTCATACTTTTCTATTAAAAGTAATACATTTTATGTTCTGATTTAACAGTGGGGGAATTTTTCAGTAAATCTAGATGGTATTGTTCTGTGTTCTTCTATTCCTTGCTTCCAGTCTTGATAAAGTCAAAAGTTGACGGTATTTTTTCTTATTTTTTATTTTATTTTTAAATGCCCACAGTAGCCAGCCTCTGGCTGGCTTCTTCCTGGAGGATGCTGTTGGGCATCCCTGTTGAGCTGCTGGTTCTGTTGGTTTCCTCAGTGTCTTTCCACCTGACAGGAGGGGACAGCCAGGGGGGGTCGGGCTGTGCTGCCAGGGAACAGGGACAGGACAGGGGGAAAGGGCCTCAAGCTGTGCCAGGGGAGGCTCAGCTTGGACAGCAGCAGGAATTTCTCCATGGAAAGGCTGCTCAGGCCTTGGCAGGGGCTGCCCAGGGAGGTTTGGGGTGCCCATGGCTGGAGGTGTCCAAGGAAGGGCTGCAGGTGGCACTGAGTGCTCTGGGCTGGGGACAAGGTGGCCATGGGGCACAGCCTGGACTCCATGGGCTGGGAGGGATTTTCCAGCCTTGGTGATCCTAGGATTCTGTCTTCTCTATCTGAGTTTTAATTTATTTTAATGAAAATTTCCATTGTGGAAAAACCCAATGCTAAAATTGTCAGCACTTTTTCTTACCAGCAACTTCTGAGTCTGCAAGCAATGAAAGCAAACAGCAGATTTCCTTTTCTTCTGCTGTTACTACCTGGTGTTCTGTGGCATTGTATATCACAAACTGTTGTTTCTCACCAGTGAGTCCTTGATGATTCCTTTTAGTCTGTTTGCAGAAAGAGAGGCAAGTTCAATATTTTCATGCTGTGTGCAATGTTTCAGATTTTTCAGCAATGTCTGGAGTTATTGCCCAAGAGAAATTTTCCCCACAGGCTGCAGTGAGTAACTGCCAGCATTGCTGGTTATTAATAATCACATGCAAAAATTAATCTTGGAGCTGTCCTAATTTGTTCCTCCTGTTGTATGAAGTGGCCAAATTGTTTAGACCTGGCACGGTTTAGGAGGATTCTTCATCCATGGACTGTCTGTGGGTACAGAAGCAAGAAGAGCCCTTCTGTGTGTTTTGAGACGTCAGGAAAAGCTCTGCTCCATCCGTGTGGTGGGGAATAACAACTCCACAGATGCCTGGCACCCCACAGTGTATGCATGCAGGGCTTCAGTAGTGAGCTGAAGATGATCTGACAGGTTCTGAGTTGCTGCCTGGCCAGTGGATGGGAACTGGGATCAACCCCAGGTGAACCTTTTCCTCACCTCCATGGCAGAATTCCCTGCTGCTTTAATTCCTGCTGTTTGGGACTTGCTGTGGCAACCAGAGGAATGGTGCATTTCAGGTCCTAAGTCTCAGATGTAGCACTGCTGTTGCTTGATGTAACCTAAAAAATCACAGCTAAATTTGAATGTGTTGCTTGAAGTATCTTGAAAAATTAGAGCTCAATTTAAATGTGTTAATTGCATCAATTGCATTGTTTTTAACACATACAGCCATGAATCTTCTGTGTAACAACTGAGGCCATTCTAGTTAGTGAGGAGAGGTCCTCAGCTAAAGAAATCTTCCTTCCTAGTAATGAGAATTATAAAAAAATATTTTGATTTGCTGATTAGCAAGACAGGCTGAAGAGCTTTCTTGAGGCCTCCCACAACCAGGAAGCTTTCAAACACCTTGTGAGGTGGGAATGGGCACTAAGCAGGCTTTTTATCTGGTGGAAGTCTTTGCATGCATGTTTTATTTTCAAATCTATGTCTGCTTCAGCAAAGAAGAATAATATTCAGGAATGAGAACCATATGTGTGGCATGATGAGACCTGAAGCTGGTTTAGCTCGTAGCTCATCCTCAAAGACAGCTCTTGATGGCACTTGGAATTTTATTCTAAAATAGATGCACTTTCTGTCATTGCTATCCTAGCTAAATTCAGATCAATTTGTTAAAATTGTTCATGCCAAAGGGTTTCTAGTATTAGAAATTACAGAATCCATCAGATGGGCTTGTTGCTCTGCAAAAGTGTGGATATCTGTGTGCCCACCCCAAGCCTAAAAAACCCAACCAACCAACAAAAAAAAAAACCAACCCAAAATATCAATTAACAGTAGCAAACCAACCCTATTGAAAAACTCACCCCCTCAACAAAAATAAGAAGTCCCTTGCTGAAAATATTTGGGAATGGCATGTGTCATTTGAGAATATGATGCTAAATAATATTAATTAAATAAGCTAATTCCTGCTGTACACATAATTTATTAATGGCTGATGTTGTAAAGCATTAGGTTGAGATTAACATTTTGTTAATGATCTTCTGGGGAAGGTTTTCCCAGCACGCATTAAATATTTGAGACTGCTTTCATTGGTTCATACTACTCATGATGGAAGTTTGGGATTATTGTTGTTATTGTTATTACTGCCACTAGTAGTAGGTATTATTGAGTCTTGCCAAGCCTCCAAAGAGAGTATGGAGTTCCTGAAGGGGTCCTAAGAGAGCTGGAGAGGGACTTTTCACAAGAGCCTGAAGTGCCAGGACGCAGGAAATGGCTTCCCACTGCCAGAGGGCAGGGATGGATGGGATATTGGGAAGGAATTGTTCCCTGGGAGGGTGGGCAGGCCCTGGCACAGGGTGCCCAGAGCAGCTGTGGCTGCCCCTGGATCCCTGGAAGTGTCCAAGGCCAGGTTGGACTTTGGGGCTTGGAAGGTGTCCCTGCACATGGCAGGGGTGGGGCTGGATGGATTTTAAGGTCCCTTCCAACCCAAACCTTCCTGGGAAATGCAGGATTGTAGATAAACATTTTTTAAGGTAGACAGTACAAATTCTGTGCATTCCTGTACTTCCATATGCAGAAAGAAAGGGATGTGTGCTTTGTTCTTTTCTTCCTCTGGAATTAAATGTTCATTATGCTACTTCTTAGTTTCTGTTACATATTTTGATCACCTTTTCAGGTTTGTTAGGAGTCTTGAGCTTAATTTTGATTGTAGTGGAACATAAGAATCCTTCTTCTCAGAGAGAAAAAAGCAGGATACAGAGAATATCAAATGCTTAGTATGCATCTCTCGGGTAGGGGAGCATGACTGGTGCTGCAGCTGAGCTCCACATTTGAGCTGGTAAACAGAGCCTGCTGTTCAGCTGAGCAGAATTTGTTGCAATGGATATGTGTGTGTATATAAAAATATAAATACAAATATTGCCTGGTGTTTGTATTATAAATACCAGTCCACTGTGAAATTCTGTTCTTCAAACATTCTCTCTGATTTCTAAGACTTGAGGAAGACGAGAAATCTGTGACTTGAGAAACTTCCCAGGGCTATATCCAGGCATGAAGGAGCAAAGGAGTGAGAATTGCAGAGAAGCAGATGTGAGAAACTCCAATCTGTGTCTGCACCCCTGATGCTCACTCAGGGCCAGGCAGAGGAGCTACCACAGCTTCTGTGCATCCTTTTGCACAGAAATCCCCTTTTAAATCCCTTTGATGGAAGAGAATTAAGACTTTGTGTCACTGCAAGCAAACTTGACAGAAATTTTGATTTGTTCCTTGCCTGAGATTGCTTGGGGCAGGGGAGGTTTTGGTTTCTTCAGTGATTGTTTGGCAGGAGAAGGAAACAGTGAGGTGGGTGGAGAGGGAGCTTCAAAGCTTGAGAGAAGCTCCTGGTGAGTCATAAGGCATAGAAAGGACCCTCTTGGATTTCTAAACTACTCCTCCAACAGGAGCTTGGGAGTGGCTAGATCCAGTCCTAGACACAGGCTTTGTCAATGGTTTAAGTCACTTTATTCTGCAGCACTAATGGTGGCAAATCAGATTTAGTTATATAAAATGCTTATGACATATGATGAGACAAACAATTGTGATCAGAATCATTTACTAAAAAGTATAAAAGCTGAAACTATTATTGTGGTATAAGACTGGGTAGTGCACAATAGCAAAGCAGTATAAAGCAATTACACTAAAACCAGCAAAAAGAAACAATTATCAGAGATTGATGTAACTCACCCAGACCAATGCTCATGGGCAAATCTCAGCCTAGAGGGGTATCCTTGGGGACTGTCCCCAAAACCCAAGGAAGGAATCTCTACATGCTGCAAGTAGGAATATGTTAAAGAACCTAGCCTAGGGAAAGTGGACTGGACTTTTATAGGACTGACATCTGCCACATGTCTCCAGGTCAGCTGGGTCAACTTAGCAATTTTAGATAATATTTCATGACATCTGCCCCATCTTTACCTCCCTGTCAGGATAAGCCAGACTGATTTTAACACAGTTCAACACCACAAGCAGCATACAATGCCCCTCTCAGCCCACCACTGATAGCCTTGCACAGTGTTGGAGTTGTTTGACCACATTTCCAGGAAAAGCATCCTGCTACAGGGGCAGCTGGAATTCCAAGGCTAGCCAGGCTGGACAGTGTGATTTTAAGGCTGGTTCTGTCCTGAATTATCCAAAAATTCATATTATACCTGGTCAGGTGCAAACAGGAACAGCTTCAAGCTCCTCTTCTTGTTCCCCAGGATGAGGTTAGTCAGGGATGCTCGGCTGCTGGGTAAATTTTGGATGCATGGACTTGATTTCAGCATAGCCTGAACTGGAGCTGGAATGTGCCAGTTTGTTGTACCAATTATTCCTATCTGTTATTCCTTCTCATCCTGCTTTACTCCCCTGTTCCACCCCTTCTGCATTAGTCATGCTGGTAATGCTCCTCCATAAATAAATAGAGAAGAACATAAATAGGCAAAGAAAAATCTGATTACCACAAAATTCATGGGGAGGCTGTGTTTCAGACCATGGAAATCACCCTTGGCAGAGGGTAACTGTGATTATTCCACATATTCCAGCCACAGCAGGAAACACAGTGTTCACTTCTAAAAAGAGCAGTTGCTGAAACAGTGTTATCTTGGCCTCAGAGCTGGTCACTGAGAAGTGACATGATTTTTGGTGCCAGAGAGGCTTGACCCTGAAGTGACAGAATCTGTCCTCCCCGCCGGCTGTATCAGGACACATCACTGCTTTGAAGACGTCTGCAAGGGTAATACAGTGCTGAATTCTCAGGGCCTGACACAACACTGTCCATCAGCTGAACTGCTTGCTATGCATCTCCTTCGGCTCTCTGGGAATAATATCCTGGAAACAAAGTCAGGTCTGTGCTTAAGCTGCCTGTTTGGTGAGATGGATGTTGTTGGTTGGCAGAGCAGTGCTTCCAGAGACTGGTGTCCTTCAGCTCCCTGGTGTTAAATGTGTCCCCAGGGTGGAGGATCTGTGCCGTGTGCTCCCCTTGCTGGGGCTGGGATTAGCAGGTATTCTTCTCAAAGTTCACGTGATCAGCCTAATTATTCTTCTTTTCCTGAAACCATTTGGGGGTCTAGAGCAGGAAAAGGTGGATAAAGGAAGCACACAGGGCACTTTAACAAAGTGACCCAGTTTGATTTTCCCGTTCCCCACACTGATTTCTGGGCTGCTTGAAGGTGATGTTCCTTATTGTGGCTACACTCCAGGTAGTTCATGCAGATGTTGCTTGGTCTGGTGCTTTATGAGCCTTTTTTTTCAAACTCTGCAAGGTAACACAGTGAAAACAAGTTTTCATCTCTTTTCTGCTTCAGGAAATTGTCATATGAGACATTTAGAACACATCTTGGGTCATTTCATGAGAGGTTTTGTAATTCTCCCTTTATAATAAGTGGATTTATTATAAGATACTTTATAATAAAAAGGGATATTTATTAACAATTTGATGTCTCAACTACTGTATTTTTTATGCTTTATGGAGGAATTGCTTGGAGGTAATGTTCATGGCCTTTATGGACACAACACTTATTTGTTCCTGTCCTGTGCTTTGCCAGCTGCATTATTCAATGTGCTGAAGGATCCCAATGACTGTAAATACCTGTTTTGTTTCTGTGAGAAAATCAGTGCTGTGATCCCTAAATGTTAACACCCTGTAGACCTCTCTACAGAAATCAATTTGTTAGTAGAGCACTTTAATTTTTTTAAAATTTGTTTTTTAATGTTGTCCATTGCTCTCTGGTCTTGTTACATCAATTCTTCTCCTTGTACAGGTGGAATGTTCTGTTACTGTTCCAACAGTGAGTTTTAATTATCTTTTCTGTCAACTAGATGGGAGAGATTAAGAGTGTGATTTGGGAAATTTGCCATCTTTGTATGGTCTTAATTTGAATGGCACAGTGCATTTGTGACAGTAGGGAAAATGTAGCTTGAATAACACAGGTGCTGCCATCATTCTGTGCATTTTACTGCAGCTTAGGTGTGAAAGGAGCTGCAGAACCACTGGAATGTGAAGAGTTCAGGCTCTCTTAGCCTTGAGAAAATAAAAAAGCTTGGCATTGAAATTGAGCTGGAAAGTCCATCACAGCTGGGAGGTTGGTTTTTGAGTTTTTTCTTGCCATTTTATTTCAAAATTTCTTCCAAATTTGAACACAAATCATGAATTTTAAAACTCTGTTCAAGTAGGATTATGAATAGCAGGATTTGGATTGGGAAGAGTAAAGGAGCATTTGTGCAATACAGGGCAGTGGAGTTCCTCACTAGGGCCATAATTGGGCTCTGAGATGCTGGTTCTTACTCTTGTATGTGTTTAAACAACGGAACAAAACAGGATTTTTACTTCAGCTTTTTTTTCCCAGCCACTCCTTTCTTTGTATCACCTTCTGTCTCTTCCCTGTGCTGCTTCCCCAGGTTGGTAAAGGGAGTTTTCCTCTAATTCTCAACTGCTTCAGTGCTCTTCTTTTTGAAGAGTAGGAAACATTATGACCTGTTGGTTCTCTTATTGCCCAAAATGTATCAATCTAAAAGGCTGCAAGCAGTCAAATTTGTCTAGAATTTCTCTAGAGGTTTTAAGAACAGGCCTATGTGGATGTGTGTCATAACACGGAATAAATACAGGGCAGTATCAGCCTGGGCCCATAAGTTGGGGTATTTCCATAGGAAGTAGTAGCAAGATCATTCCTAGGCTGGAAAATCTGATTGGGATTTCAACATTGTGGTGGAAAGAGACATAGAAGTGATTTGAGGGTGCTTGATTTGCTGTAAGACAAAAATGAATTGTCCGTTTTGTTGAAGGAAAAAAGGCATGAAGTGATTTAATTCAACTTCTGTGGGCACAAGTGCTTAGGGATGATATGATGCTGAAGGACTCTTCACTCTGGGAGATGAAGGCACAAGGAGGCCTCTTAAATGGGAGCCTGAGAGACTCTGATTGCAAATAAAGACTGATTTTTTAATAGTTATACTGAATTAATCGCAGCCAGAATTTACCACATGATGATGTGCTGCTTCCCCCACCAGTGGCCATTGTAAAAAATGAAGGCATTCACTGCTTCCATCTTTCTTGTTTCCAGTGGATAACAGGAAGAAAATCTGTCCCCGATGCTCTCAAAAAGTTAATCCAAGTTGGTAATAATGAGGAATTCTGCTTTAACTTATGTGTATATCTGTGAGAAATAGGGTAAAAAATAAATTTATAAAAAACTAAGTAGATCCATTCATCAGCAGTTGGAGCAGGAGACGTTTCCAATGTGCTCCATCTAGGTTATGATTCTTTTCAAACTGAGTGTGTAGATCTTGCTTGGGTCCTTACAAACAAGTGGCTAAGGCATTAATTTTTATTTATTTCAAGCTATAAAAGGAGATTATATTAACATCTTAAAGTACTTGTGACAGAGACAAGTGGGAAGGTTCTGTTTGTATGAAGCTGACCCTGTTTTCTCCCTGGCACCATGAGGGCAGATGGGCAGCAATCTCCCCTTACCACACATGTTCCTTTACTGGAATCACAGAATATCCTGAGCTGGAAGGGACCCACAGGGATCATTGATGTCCAGCTCCTGTAAATGTGACATGACCATCAAGTCGTGCAGGAGGAAAGATCTTTTTCATTTCTTGCAACCCAAGTCATGGGATCAATAAACTATGAAGTGTCTTAAGAGATGAAAGCATGTTTGTAGGACAGGCATAGAAATGGAAAATATGTATGTATGAGGGGCAGGCAGTGGGTTTTTTATATTAATTAAAATTCAATTAATTTCAATTGCTATTTGCATTTGAGCCTTCATTGTCCTGTGCTTCAGAGTGGTTCTTAATCTCTGTTATCCATATGAGATTATTTATGATATGGCTTGGGCACCCTCCCTTATTAACACTTGTAAGTAGTGACTCCTGTTCTTGTCTCTCCTGCCAGTGCTGGGTGAGATCTTCCACTATCCTAGGCTGCTCAGGGAATGATCAGAATAAAATCTTTGTAGGACTGGTTTAAAAAAAAAAAAGAAAAATCAATCCTGTGCATACTTTGTGTAGTAACAGGTTGAACAGGCAATTGACAGGGAGGTGCCTTCATTTCAGAGAAATGAGTGTATGTTTTGAAGGGAATGCTTGCACTGATCATGAATTTAGGATAAGTAAATGCAGAGATAGGAGCTGTGTGGGGTTTGTAATAATTTCCCCTTCATCAAGGCATTCCAACCAAGAAGTCAGAAGAAAAAGAACAAGGGAAAGAAATGGCACAATTACCAGTTAATTTAAAGTAACTAAAGTGTATTAGGCCCAGTCAAATGAACCATTTAATTTTTGTTCATTCTTGTTTGTAATCTCATAAGTATGAGTCATTGAAAAGCCAATCTGGCTTGGTACAGTGTGTGCTGTTTTATAGTCCTTGCTCCTTGCCAGCATAAGCATTTCCTTGTTAATGTTTCACATCTGTTCTTTGTAATTCAGTGATTATATTCAGGCCTCTGAGTCCTCCTTGTTTGTTTTAAAAGGACAGCAGGAAGCTTTACTTGCATGAGATTAAATCAATGTTCTGTGATTTATCGAAGTTTGGGTGTCCTGGGCTGCCTCTCTGCTGCTCTGGGTAAATGAATATTTTTAGCAGAAGATGAAAATGAGGATGGTTGGAGAAAAGTCATAATCTGCAGTTTGAATCAGCTGAATGTTTCAGAATTGAGTTGGCAAGTGGCTGCTGGAGATTTATACAGCTCCAGCTCCCTTATCAGTCATGCTCAGGCTCCTTGCAAGCATTTCTGATGGTTTTTTGTTTTATCCAGTATTCAGGGAACAAGGTTTCCTTCTGTGGGGATCTGTATCCACACAGACACAGGATATTCATGTCCAAACAAGAATATCAGTATTCAATAGGAATCCTTACAGCTGATGTTATTGGCCATTCCGAAATATAGAAAGTGGACGTCCTGTAGTTTAGGTGACTGATTGCATATAATAATATGCAGAATGGGAGGGCAAATGATGTGAAAATAAATTAGTTACCTGGTTTGTAAATGCTTTAATACCTTCTGTGTCTCTGAGGTGCTCAAATACACAAAAGGGCAAACGTAATCAGATAACTGAATAATTATGAACAGTTTTACTGAAGCACATAATAAGCTTTCAGGTGTTACAGAGGGAGCTTTATTATTTACAGTAGAGTGGAACCAAGAAAAATAAATCTGCTAGTGCAGACAAAGCCTTGCAATGAAAATCTTACAGGACTGGAGTCTGATTCAGAGTTCTGTTAAAGATATCTGGGTAACCTTGAGCAAAGAAAACCTAGAATTTGTATGCTGAGCTATGAGAGGCAGGGAACCTGCAAGAGAAGATCCCACATCCCCATCCAAGCTGTCTCTGTTTCACATGGGCTCAGTGTTGGTTCATTTTCATTTGCCTGTGTACTGACCAACCTTTGGTGCTGAGTTGGGTGAAGATGCTCTGGCCTAGGGGTTGCTGATGGGATAATGAAATTGTCTTTATTAACAAAAAGGGTAAGGGGATGTGCCAGTCCTAAAAGAGTGTAGAGGGCACTTGGGTAAAGACTGGGGTAGGGTTGGGGGCAGAGATCACAGAGGAGAGTCTGGGACAGCACCAGCCTGGGGCACTGCTGGGTCCAGAGAGTGTCTGAGTGGGTCTTGGTGGGATTCTCCAGTGCAGTCACTAACCAGTTCTCCAGTTCCCTCCAGTGATGGGGCTGGCCAAGGAAAACTACAAGGCTGAGTGTCAGCTTTGCTTTTCCATTTCCAGTGTTCCCCTGCATCTCCAGGAATGCTCCAGCTGCCTCACAGCCACTTTGAGCTCAAGATAAAGGTTCTTCTCTTCTATTTTCCTTTCTATGATTTTTAGGATTCTTCTGTTGGAAAGCAGCATGACAATGTAAGTTTAGATCAAGCATATAATAAAAATTTTTCAGCAAACTCTCGAAGACTCCAGCTGCTGTGGCAGCTGGGAAGCAAGAGGTATATCCAGATATCTGGCTTCCACATAAATGTAAGAGGCCCATGGAAACTCATGGTGTCTTGGAGCAAAGTTCCTCTGCCTAATTACAGGCCATGCAGGGAAGTCCACAGCCTTTTGCTTGTCTGGAACTGCTGTGAATGCTCTGATCCCAAGGCTGGGATGTCATTCTTTGCTCTGGATGTGCCACACCTCTCTCATCTCTGTGAGACATCTCCCTTTCCTGACTGGAAGGTCTCAGCTTGCTTTCCCATTCTTGAACCATTTCTAAGTCCATGATACACTTGTTTAGGTTGGGAAGTCAGAATTATGTGCAGCAAATTTGCACTGTGGATTTTACGAAGAAACACTTGATTTTCATTTTTTTAATGTTTTCTATTCTTTTATTTTGCTTTTTAAGTGACTGTCAAGGACCCGGGCAGCCACTTAAATGGCCTCCATTTCCTCACAGCATTAATAATTGCAGCCCCACATTGTTCTTCCTGCATATCAGCATTCAGCAGGTATCCATCATTTTGTGTGGATTCAGGATGTTTCCCTTGGGTCCGTGACTTCACATCTCTTCCTGTTACCTCCCATCCATCATGGTGGTTTCTCAGACACTGAGACAGGGAAGGTCCATCTGCAGATCTCTGCAGGTGGCCCTCAGAATTACTGTCTGGACTTCCTTTGTCTCATCCACAGAATGTCACCTTCTCAGTCTCTCTTTTCTCAGAATAATTATTGGGCTTTTTGGTCAGGACAGCTCCTGGCTGGTGAGCCTGCCCTGAACACTCATCTCTCCATCCTACTTTCAGGCCCCATCTCCATAACCAGTTATTTATTTATGCAAATGCCCCAACTTTCCTCCAATAGTTTTTATAAATGGAGGCATTGTTGACTTTTGTGGAGGTTCTTTGATGGAGAATTGATGATGAAAACACATTTCTCCTATTACTGATGAAAGATAAATTTTGATTTAGTGATTATGTCTTCCTTTAAATTATTCTGTATGCCAGGGATATAATAGCTTCTGGTTTATGGTGTTTTAAACACTAATATGGCTTTGATTCCATCATGTTTTTGAGGTTTTATGAATATAATAAAAAGGGTCTTGTAAAATTATTTATATCTGTAATATACATTTCCTTTTACAGAAGGGCTGTTGACATCCTCCACTGTAGGGTTCACTATTCTCACACAAAACAGATCTAATTTTGTTTCTTATCTAAGTCATCACATTAGATAAACAGCATGCATACCTCTTCTCTTCAAGATATTTAGGGTTTTTTACACCTAAACTGACATTTAGATAGAAAGAATAAATTTACTTGGCTCTTTCTCAATATCCTATGAGAGGCTACATCAGGAATCACATTTAGAGCACTGACATTTCCAGCAACAATACCTGAATTGCAAACCCACTGGATATGCTGACAACATCAAAGTTGGTTAGGAAAACGTGTCTGAAAATTATTTGCAATAAAAGCAGGGAGAGGGAGGGGCATTAGCACAGCGCTGCCAACTCCACCTTCTCAGCAGCTCAGTGAAATCTGGCATTTCCCTGCTGAATTGAATGTGTCAGAGTTGATGTTGGAGAAATGCCAGAACATGATTTGAAGTCTCTCTTTGAATATGGGATGTGGAGGCACCAGGCAGAGGATTCCCTGCAGATGAGGGGCAGAAAAGCTGCCTGTGCTGCAGACAGAGAAATCAGCACTCTTAGCACTGGGATATTTTTAGATTCTCTCAACCTGGAGAATAGACTCAATACAGAAGATATTAATTGCTGGTACAGTCAGAAGTATTGAGAAAGTCTAGGTTTGCACTCATGATTAATGGAAATTTCAATAATCTTAATTTTGATCATTGCGTCCAGTAAAATTTAAGTTAAATATCACGTTAGAGAGAAACTCTCTGTGCCTTTGCACCCAGCTGACTTTATAAAGTGTTTATGAGCTGACTAAACACACAACAATAGGAGGAGACTTCTTTATCTTTAATACTTTATTTCCTTCAGAGCACTGACAGCTAAACTTAAACCCTTCAAACTTAGCTCAGAATGAGGCATGTTGGATGTATGTCTGCAAGAAATTCCACTATTTATTCTGATTAATTGCAACTTGGATTTAAAGTTCCAATAAGAAAAGGTATAATGGACAGTTTTATGTCCATTTGCAAGAGGGGATTTTTTTGGGTTTTATTCTTTTTTTCTTTATTTTTTTTTTCTGTTTTGTTTTGTGGTTTTGTGTTGTTTTTACAGAATCCTGGCTCCAGGTTAAACTCTTTTTCTGGATAAAAGTCAGAAGTAGGCAGCATACTCAGAATGTTAAAATGCAATAAAAATTGTGGAGTCCAACTTTGAGATTTCCTTTAAAAACTTTAACTTGCATAACTTTGGTGTTTTGTGTTCTGTGTTGAACACAGTACATATAACAGGAAATACTGAATATACTTGTGGTGCATTTCATGCTGTTCTTGAAAACTTAATTTTTACTTGTCTTGCTGCTTTTCAGGTGTTCAGTCACAGAGCAAACCAAGTGTATCTATATTTATGTACACAGGCCATCCCATGGCTCCATGTGTTCTCTTTGGAAACGCTATCATTTATTGCTGTTTGTGAAGCAGAAAATTGCTGGGGTGTCTAAGGTCTTAATTCTGTTGAGGGGCATGAGAAGTGAGCTGATCATGCCCCTTCAGGGTATGTGGCTGAACAGCTCTGGATTTGTGTGTAAAATGTGTTATGACTCAGCCTGCCTCATCTGTATCTCAAAGTTTTCAATGCATTTCAATATTCTTCAAGGAAAAGTCTGAAATTTCTAAGCATAAAACAGACAATGTGCAATAGATTTAAATTAAAATACCAGTGTATGATCAGGTGTAGAAGGTATTTGAAACCAGGTGCACCTGGAAATCGTTTGCCCCATCTTAAATAACTTCATAGGCTGGCTGGGATTGATTATTTCTAAACTGCATGGCACCAGTCTAGAGCAAAAAACCATTTCCACGAAGCATTTAAATACCATGATGACCTTGATATGAAATTGCATTCTGCTCTTTCCTGGGAGGGTGGGCAGGCCCTGGTACAGGGTCCTGTGTCTGCCTCTGGATCCCTGGAAGTGCCCAAGGCCAGTCTGGACACGGCTTGGAGCAGCCTGGGATAGTGGAAGGTGTCCCTGCCCATGGCATAGGGGGTGGGACTGGATGGGCTTTAAGGTCCCTTTCAGCCCAAATCCATCTGGGATTCTGTGAAGGACAAGTCTGTGACAGATCCCTTTAACTATATCCAGGGCTTTCATATATCTTTTGAAAAGCTTAAAGTACAGGCCTGGCATTCCAATTTCTGTTGGGGCTGTAATTGAACCATTCCCTCACATATAGAGTTTCCTAATGTATGATGTGCTCTGAAGAATTCCAGAAGTTTCCAGATTAAATTTTTGCCAGTAGGATTTCTTTTAAGAAATGTGAAGATTAGGACGATTCCTTGTGTGTTCATACACACAATTCCTATGTGTATGAACAAGATTCTGTTTCCAGAGAGTAGATCACAGCTATAGACACAAAACTCAGGCATATCTTGGAGTTAAAATGGGAGAAATAGTGTAATGGGTCTGTCTAATTTCAGCTGCTGCAACCCCCAGTTCAACATAATCTCCATTTGGGAAATTATTAACCAGATTCTTTCAAAATATGCTAGTCCAAGCAAACTGTTTTAGCTATGGCAACTACAAATATAACTACTGCTATATTTAGTTGTGAAAATAAAGTATTTCTGTAGTTGCACTGACTGGTGCTGTAAGTCAAGCATTAATCAAATAAGATAAATTCATTTTTCTGGGTTTGGATGGGTCTGTGGTGCAGCAAAGAAAGAATGGATGATGGTAGGGAGAACATAGAATCTAGAGCTGTTATAAATGGAATCAGTTAAATAAGAAATCCAATATGGAGCTTTGGTTACCTCTGAGGACAAATAGATCATTTGGCATTTTTCTGATAATTAATCTCTTTAAGATGAATAAAGCCTTGGCTTGAAGCAGGTGTATCAGTGATGAGACACGAGCAGCACTCTGGGAGGGAGATTTCTTGTCAGAACACAGGCTTGGAGAGGAGAACAAAGAGGAGATGTAGGAACTGAGTCAGAAAAATGCTCTTGGAAAGAGTTTCTTCCCATGTAGCTGCCACTCTTTATTTGGGTTTGGATCCCATCACCAGGGTCTGCTCCTGGTCAAGCCATTTCATTTCTGAGCAGGACAACAATGGTTTGTTCTGATTTCAGGAAATCTCTTCACAAGGCTGTGTTTCTCTGATCCGAAAAAAAATCCATGGGTTCCTCCCAAAATGAGGTTAATTCATTGGCATTTGGGAAACTTTCATTCCTTCTTACAGTTGATAGTGGCTGAGAAAATAAATCAATTAGAGGCCACTGAAGTACTGATTGGTGCAGTTCTGTTACAACTGAATCCTGGAATGTCACCAGGCTTAATGAGATGATTTGTCTTAACCAGTGAAGGGTTGTTTTTGTAATTTATATCCATTAACCTTTTACTATAAAATTACTCAAATTATTGTATGTCTTGTCATAGGAAACACCTTTGTTAATACAGTCAACTTTGTATAGGAAAAATAACTTCTGATATTTGGATTGGTTTATTTTGTATACTTTTAGGCAGTTGTTTTGATCCCCTACTCTTTGAACCTTGGCAACTCCCATCCTTAAATTTAAGAGTTTTAATGTGGTTTTGTTTGATTTTAAATGTATGCAGTGCTTTTGTACTGTGAGCCCAGTTAACAATTGCTGTAATTAATATGTTCATAAATATTAATGAAGAGGCATGTAGTGAAACATTATATGCTGTATTTACTGGGGTCCAAAGCACAAGTATTTCCTATTTGGGAACCCCAGTCTGCAAAGTTTTAAGTGGAAAGTATTTTAAGAATGGGAATAATTCAATTTTTTTCCCCTTAAGTGCAGCAAAGTGATTTTGTTAATTTTTTATTCTCCCTTTTAAGATGAATGACCCTACTTCTGAATTTCTTCTGATGCTTTACATGATTTCAGCAATCCTTCTAAATTAACTAGAGCCCTTTATGTCCTGGACATGTATTTGATGGAAATAGGAGAGGATGGGACATGCTGTACTTTGATTCTGAATCATAAAGCAATTTGATGGCTTAATTAAGGTCACACATCTTGATTTAGTTGAGCACCTGAGACTTTTGAACCTTTGCACTTTGCAGGTTGCTTAACCCTTTATCTCCTGCCCAAATGTCTTGCTCTGAGGTGAATATTCAAAAATTTTCTTGACCACTTCCTTGCTGAACCCAAACCCTTGAAGGAAAACCTTGAAGGTGAGGGAAAGATGGATCAGACAGGGTGAAAACAGGGAAGAAGAGAAAAATTTGGAACAAATGCCTTAATATTAGAGACTCTCTTTCTTCCCACACACATTAGGTACACACTCACTCTGCTCTGGAAAACAGAGGAAAAGTATGTTCTCATGTAGATTTGATAGAGAAAATGCCTGGAAATATAATTAAATGTCTCAATTTTTGTAATATATTATTTAAATTCCAGAAGATTTCCAGGTACTTCAGTACTGGCTAAGTCTCTGCTTCTCCTGATTTCACCCCTTTCATTTATTTTTCTCCTTATATGCAATTTCATAAGGCAACTTGGTAGTCTTGCAATGTGAGATTCATGGTTGGTTTGATCTTGTTTTTAATTTTTCTAATGGATCCTCCCTAGTGCTGCTTTTCTCCCCTAGTCCTTGACATATTCTGAGGAGCTCTTGCTCACCTCTGAATTCTTTATTAATGTGAGCACACTAGAGTGGGGGAAGATTGCTAGCAATGGGAAGAACACTGGGCTAAATGTCACTTGTCTGAAAGCAGCTTCTGTGCAATTGGTGCTGCTTTCTCTTTGTCACCAGAGGAGGAGAGTGGGGAATATTCATGATAGAAAGTGAGTCTTGGAAGGCTAGCCTTTGTTTTGGGGAGGAATCTTTCTTTTTGAGCTGCACAGCCTTTGACACTGGGGTAATCCATGTCTGTGCATGTATGTGTACATTCTGTACAAAGGCTGTAATCAAAGAAGTCTTTTCGGAAGTTAGGAATCCAAGCACTCAGAAGTTCTGGCTGTACCATTTACTTTATTCTTCCCCCTTTGGTGCTGAGCCTAAGGCAGGAGCCTTGTGGAGCAAAGGAGTGATTTCAGATGGTTTCATGATAATTCTGTGCATCTGAGGTGAATTAATTCTGCCTCAGTAACTCCAACACTGATGTTTCCAACACCTTCACTTCTTACATCTGCTTTTTGCGGGTAACTGTTGCGGTGCTTGTTTTGTTTCACTTGTTGAAAATTATCTAAAATGTGTTTTCCTCCTCCCTTTTTCTGTATTTTTAATATATCTCCGTTTAAAGTTTTTAAATAGTTGACTCTCCCTGCCTATCAACGTGTCCCCTCCCATCTTTCCTGTCCCCTCTCTGTCCCTCCTCACTGAAGCGCCAATGCTATGTTAACCCCACCCTCTCGTATGTCAATCCTCCCCAGGCGCCACCCTGATTTCCAGAGTGTTCCTTGTCGTTCCTCCCTAAACCTACCCCCCTGTCTCCTCCCACACTTTGGAAATCCCCTGGAAATACTCGATGCCTCAGTGGTGGATCCTTTTGTCACTCTCAAATGACCCCATGTTTACTTGTACTTGATTTGTTCCACTTTAATGTAATCCTCCCTCTACCCCTTCCCAGTTGCTTCTGACTGGTGATTTTACTGTATCCTTCCCTTGTTTACACCCCACTAGGTAAGCTGAAGTCAGAGCCAGTCCTGGGGCTCTCAAGTGCTGCCCTCCATCAGTTCAGTTCTCTTTTTACTTTGTTGTCTCTCCGCTGGGAACGACAAACTTGTTCAGCTGACCTGCTGCACTGAGAGTCTCCTCGCCACTCTTTACTTCATCCTGTGCTTCGTGAACAGCGGTGCCTCTGAGGAGAGAGAGCATTGCTCTCTAGGGAGCAGTGGGACAAAGAACACCGAACTCTCTCCACGGGAAAGAGCGTGGAGCGAAGCCTGAGCCGGAAAGGCGAATGGCACACTCCGGCCAGGCGCACTCACTGCCTGCGCCGGCAGCTGCACCAAACCTCCTCCCTGCTGGGCCAGAACCGGCCTCCTCGGCCCCGCCGGCCACAGGTAGCCTTGTTTCAGAAGCTTCAGGAAAGTTCTGGTTTGCACTGCTGGAAAACAGAAGGAGCATTCCTTAGTTTGGAGCAGGATTAGTTTATCTCCTGAAGTCTTGCTCAGTTTCATGAGTAGTATAATTTGAAGCATTTGACCCATGGCTGAGGGATGTTGTGTGTTGTCAATGGCTCCAAGTTCCTTCACATCCAAGGGGATTATTATTCTTCAACATCAACTCCTTACACAATCATCTCTACTCATCCCTGTGATGAAGAATTAAAAAACTCATTTCTGATTAACTCCAGAACATTTATAGCAGATTTAGAGCTCTAACTTGTGGCTGTAATTTGGAAGACAAAGATTTGTCTGGTTAAAGGAACTCCCATTGTTCTGCCCTGCTTCCTTTCCAGCCAAACTCACCCAGCAGGTTGTGTTCCCAAGGCTTTCAGCCGTGGCATTGCACAGACCTTTTTTCTTGCAATTTGGACCAAAGCTTTATCTTATTTATCTATGGAAAGTGTTTCTGATTTTTTTTTAAATTAAGAAAAAGTGATTTTAAGATGAGAGCAGTTGGTTCAGGTCATCCTCTGCTCCCACCTTTGTTGGTGCAGCAGCTCCAGCTCCGCTGTTCAGGTCAAAGCTCCTGTGTGTGTTCTGCAGCCTCCCAGGCTGGTGCTGTGCCACAATGCAAATCATCATCTGCCCATTAATTGGACATTAAAAACTCATTCCAGTGGGTTTCACTTAATTTTTCCTAGAACCCATTACTGTTGTGAAATGCAACCTTTTCTGATGTTTTAAAGAAATTTAAGCTTGCAATTTTCATATCTTACTGGCCTTTTCATTTGAAAAATAGGCCTTGCACTTCATATTTTCCTTTGTATTTTTGCAGTCTCTTCACAAAATTGTCTTTAAATAAAGTGCCCCCTTGTTTTGATGAGAACAGACAAGAAACATTCCTGTTGTGTTTTCTGCATTCTGGTGAATGCTCTTGAATCTCTCTTTGGTTGTAAGATCCCTTGGGGTTTGCTGAAGGCGCATAAGGTTTTAAGCTGTAATTAATGAAGAGTAGTACGAGTCTGGGGGCTTTTGTTCCCCATCTGAGGAACAGTACACTGAGCGGGTCTCTTTTTCTAGGAAATGTTGTAGGAGGGTTTGGAACAAGATGATCTTGAAGGCCCCTTCCAGCCTAAACCATTCTGGGGGTGGTTTAGGGGATTGGTTCTAACCCAAACCATTCTGAGATTTTTGGAGCTGTGTATTGTGTAGCTGTGCCAGTCTAAAATAACCTAGAAAGTGGCTGAAGAAGAAGAAGGGCCAAGTCTTTCTTTAATCTTAAGAGCCACAACAGTTTTGGAAGGCACTTCCCATTGGGATCATTCTCTGCAGAGCAGCTCTTCTGTCCCAACCCTCCCAACTGTGTGACATTCCAGGACTGGCTGTGCCTTCTGAGTAGTCTCCTCTCTTAATCTGGCTTTTTCCCCTACAGAGCATGGGCTTCTCACAGCCTGCAGCACCACGAGGAGCCTGCTGAGCGAGTGCAGGGGGAGGACAAGTGAGCTGCTCTGGGATGATGCCCCGGGTGCTTCTGCACGGCCGTGGAATAAGGTCCAGCTGACAAGCAAGGCTGGGGGAGCTGTTGGAAGAAAAGTGCCCAGAGGAGAACAAGGGATACAGTGGAGTCAGCTGGAGGTTTTATTGGGAGCCGCACCCACCCAGAGTTGAAAGGTGAGAGGCTATTTTAAATTTCACTTTTGGGTTAGCTGTTAGATGCAGGGAATACACTTTCTTAATAATAAAGTAAACAATCCCAGAATCACTGAGGCTGGAAAAGCCCTCTCAGACCATGGAATTCAAGCTCTGCCCACTCTGCACCTTGTCCCCAGCCCAGAGAACTGAGTGACACATCCAGCCCTTCCTTGAATACCCCGAGAAATGAGGACTCCACCAACATTCCCTTTCCAATTCCTGACTACCTTTTCCAGGAAAAAATTCCTCCTGGTATCCAATCTTGTGATTTGTCTCCAATATATATTTTTATTAAAGTTAACTGTGGAATCACATTGTATTCATTTGCTTAAGTTTAGTAGGTTTACCTAATGTTTAATTTTAGGCTGGTTCTGGAGATCAAATATCCTTGGAATAAAAATTTCCAAGAAGCCGACTCTTACCTGACAGGTTAGAGGTAGAGAGATTAAATGGAATACTTGAATAGTGGAGGCAGACTGGAGTGATATAAAGGAGCAGGACAAGATCCTTGTAGGAGGCTGAAACCAGATAAATACAGGATGGAAATGGAGAGTAAGAATGAAGTTTTCAAAAGTAGCTTGAAGATTAGATCAGTTATCACATTACTCAATGCTTTCAAATCACAATTCTGTAATATTCAAGAAATGCCACCATGGGGCTGGATAAAACATTCTTTACCAGGGTTTGCACAGGCTATCCACACACATGAGAGTAATGTTCCCTTCCAGCCTTTTGTTATCTGCTTGCAGTTGATGGAAAGCATCCTTTTCAGGCTTGAAATTGTGGATAAAATTGTAGCTGGCAATTAGTGGTAATTAGAAAGAGAGTGTGAATTGTCTTCTATGCATCAGAAACAGAGCTGCTCTTGTTGGGTTTTAAATGGGAAGCATCTGATGTGGGAGGCACAGATTGGATAATTTTCCAGGTGTGACATTTAAGTATTTGTTCATCACAGAGCTGCCTGAAAGGGTTCCTGCCCTATGGGGAATGAGTGTTATTAAATGTTGCAATAGATTTGCAGTTTGTGTTCTTGAACATCTCAGCAGTACAACCTGACCTTTATTTGTGTAATCACCTAAAACTTGATGTAATTAATTCCAGTGCACAAGATGACTGTACTCACATCTGTTTCCTTTATCAGCCAGCCTGGTTAATTAACATTTATGCTGGTGATTCTCAGTGAGATCTCTAAATATACACAAAAGGCAACATTAAAATAGCTTATTTCTCTGGGGTTTTTTTTGTTTGTTGGTTTGGTTTTTTGTTGTTGTTTTGTTGTTGTTGTTTTTTGGTTGGTTGTTTTTTAATATGATATGCTATGTTTTAACACATTCTCTCCTAGCTGATACTCCCTCTGCCAAGGTGGGTCCCACAGGCCTGGTGAGATTGAGTTTATAGAGAATAGAATTGCTGTGAGGTTTTTAGGGTTGTACCTGTACCTTCAGTTACAAGGGATAGTCAGACAATTTGTCAGGAGTAAACTCTCATTTGTGTCAGGAGTTGACCAACAAAACCTTCCAGCATCATCAGCTAATGAAAACTTGCACTCAAAATTCCACAGGTTGATCCTATTGCTTGATAGGTTCCTGTGCTAAGTTAGATGTTATCTAGGCAGAAAATTCCTTATTTCTTTTTTTCTTATGGAGACAACAGGAATCAACCTAAAAAAAGAAGTTCTAAGCTACTTTTTATGTTGCTGTTTAAAAGCATGTCCCAAAATCGCCCTCATTTACAAAGTCAAATGATGACAAGAAAAAGAGAAAATTCAAACTGAACAGGCTGATCTTGATTTATTGTTTACATTTAACTTAGTTTTGTAATGCCTAACTAGAATTAAACTACATCCAGTTCATATTGTGCAAAATGGCAAACATCAAGGAATTCTGACAAATTACTGACATTTTTCTATTTAGCATTGCAGATGTTGCTTTCTTATAAATTTAAGTCGAAAGCAAAATGCTCAGAAATAGGAAAGTTTTAAAATATTTATTCTATTATAATATGAACCATCCCAACCAATTCAAGAAATTGTTACCTTAAAGGTCATCCAGAAAGGTCTTTCACGTGGTCTGTTTTCAGTACTGCTCTTATTTACTGCAACCACTTCAAGTGAAAATGATACTTCAGAAACTCAGTTGCAGCAAACTTTTGGAATAATTCTTTACCCAAGTGTTTTCTAGTGTAGCTTTATGCAATCTATACCACACACACACATACACACAAAAAGTAGGTGGAAAGCAATGATGTTAAAATCAGTTTTCAGTCATGTAAATAAAATGTTTTTCTCAGGCTGTACTCAATCAAACTCTTTCAAATACTGGATTGTGGTGTTCCCTTAGCTGTGGTTTGCATTCCAGTCCTAGGGGAGGATTGGAGTAGGAGCTGTAGAAAACAAAACACTTGTGTCATTATTTTTCATCCTTTCACAAAGGCTCTTTTTTCTCAGGCTTACTCAAGCAAATGTGGTAAATTATTTCCAAAAATTACTGTCACTGTTTTCTTCCATCCTCAAATGAAAAGCCTCCATTTATTCTTGAGGGCAGACATAGAAACAAAGTTATTCTTTCTATTTATTTAGTATAGAATGATTGCATAGCTTCTCAGCTTCTACCTTCAACTAGATTCAGCTTCCAATTAAAAAAGAAAAGGAAAAAAGCCAACCTTTATGTGTGGAAGTGCCTTTTTTCTTTTCATCCTTAATTGAATTTACAGTGTGTTGAAAAAGAAAACACTGGTATGAATATTGGCCCTTTTGCAGGCTTGAGGGCTGAAGTCTCATCTTTAGCTGGTTGTAAAAGCAGTGTTGGAGAAAGCTCCTCAAGTGGTGGCTGATAACCTATTAGTCCAGCTTTTACTGGCATGTAGAATACGCACCTCTTCCTTAGCTTTCTTCCCTTCCCCAAAGCTGGCAGTCACTTTAGCTTTACGTAGGGATTTCCTGGAAACTTTTTATTTCTTAGCAGTGGCACCTATGCTGATGTCTGGAAGCTTGATTGGAATCAATAAATGTAATGAGTAGCAAGATTAATTCTCCTAGCTCTCCAAAATCTTTTGGCAGTTGCATTAAACTTTCAAACCCTGTAGAAGTTTCTCCAGCAAATTTATTTAGTGAACTCCAGTTATGGCTGTCTTGGACAATACATGAATGTAATAAAAGCTTGGTTCAGAAAAAGAAGGTGTGGGGAGGGAGCAGATGCTCAGTGCTTTCCAAAGTCAGGGGAGCAGCAAAGTGCTGGCAGTTCTAAATCACTTGTCATGGGCTTCATTGAGAAAGAAAACATTCAGTGAATGTTTTCATTCATGCAGCACATGGGAATATTTTTTGGTCATTTTTCTTTTCATGGAATCATGGAATGGATTGGAAGGGGCCTTGAAGGATATCTCATTCCTGCTGTGGGCAGGGACACCTTCCCCAGATTGGTCCAAGCCTGGCCTTGGGCACTTCCAGGGATCCAGGGGCAGCCACAGCTGCTCTGGGCACCCTGGGCCAGGGCCTCCCCACCCTCCCAGGGAACAATTCCTTCCCAATATCCCATCCAACCCTGCCCTCTGGCAGTGGAAAGTCATTCCCTGTGTCCTGTCCCTCCACCCCTTGTCCAAGGTCAGACACAATAATCTGGGTTAACCTTCCCTTTAGGAAAGTTGCTTTGTCACGCAGAATGAGCCAGGTATAACCAGATAAAGGGGTACTACAAAACCTGAGAGGGATCCATCCCTCAGAAACTTTGAGGATTGCTTTCTCTTTGAGACAGCTGAAAATGATCAACTGTGACCCAGTCTGGAACGATCAATTTTTGACTTACCATAACTCAGTCCTATTTTTAGTTCAAGACTATAGATGTTTCTTGGGCTCTTCAGGAAACATGGTCTTCCTGAGATGAAAAAATCCAAGTGTGAACAAATTGGTTTGACAATGTGTGCCTTTGCATACTTGAAATAATCAGTAGCAGGATGGAATATTAAAAATCCTGCTTTTATTTAAGCAGCTGTGGTGTTTGAATAGTGAATTTCAAATGTCAGACTGCATGAAAAGTCATTAGAGGCTGATAGCTCTGGAAGTCTCAGAGTCTCCTCTGTGATATCTAAATTGTCAAGAGCAATTGTTGCTGTTACCTTGTAATAATACTCTTGCTTTAGAAAGGAAGGTTTAATTTTTTTTCCTCTCTTTTTTTAACATAAGACAAATAATATCTAGCACAAAAAATCTCTTCTGAAAAGGTGCTGGCTGTGTATTCACTGAAGGTTTTGATACTTTTTGTGACCGGCTTGCATCAAGAAATTTCCTTTGACAGTGTTCATTGTGCAGAACATAAAAGGTCTTATTGTGTGTTGTAATCAGGACAACATATAACAATATTGATAAATTGAATAATAATGGTAACACATTTATTAATGAATTTAATAAAATCATCCTGATGATGGTGATTTATTTGTATGACAAAGAGAGGGAAACCTGATGGCCTTGGGTTTATTTGGGAATTTTGCCAGAAAAATATAAACTGGATGTGTGTATCTTATGACCACTGACAAGTCTCTCTGAAGCTGCCCAAACCAGCTTAGAGATAAAGTTTCTTTTAGACCTTGAAAGGCTGCAAGTTGTATTCCATGGCATTTTTTTCTAATTCAGACCGTTGGTGTTGCTATTAATAAATGTTTTTTTCCAAAAGCAATCCCTCAGCACCCACCTGCCCTTGGCCTGTGCAATGTCAGTTCTGTGTTTCTGGGATTCTGGACCTGTCAGCTTCCAGCTGGATGTGGGATCTCTTAGATGTAATCAAAAGATTCTCTGATATCCACTGGCAAACTTCTTGAGAAAACAATAACCATGTCTGATAGAAGTTAAAAGGAGGGGTTTTTTTTACAAAACAAAAATCTCACCCTGGGAGACTGTCAGAGACTCGAGGGCACTAATTTTGTTGCTGTTGCAGAGTACCATGATACACCTTGTCCAGCTCTTCTAATGACAGACATCTGGATTATTTGTACCCATTCAAGTTGCTGCCTTTTGGTGAATCCTCTTGACTCAAGTGGCTTTTTGGGCAAAAGACAATGGGTGAGAATTTCGGAGAAGGGTTCTGTATCAAGAGTTTTTGGTCTCATATCTTCACCAGTGTGTTTTAGAGAAGTTAGGGGGAATTTTAGCCAAGAAATCCTTCCATGGACAAATAATGGATTAGAAAATAGGAAATGGAGGTTAAAAGCGTGGGATCAGTGCACGTGAGGGAAGGAACCTACCACTGGAGTGAGTAACACATCAGGATCTCTGTTGTTCAGGATGTTCTGAAAAACAGGCCTACTGTGGATGCATGAGGGTATTTAGTGATGCCACTAAGTTGCTTTGCAGGTTCTGAAGGTAAGAGCTGACAAGATCTGCAGAGGACCTTGAGAGAGGGATTGCTGTTAAAATGCCAAGTGAAACTCAGTGTAATTGGCAAAAGATGCACAAGAGAGAAGCAATTTTGACTTCATCTCTGATCTGACTGTTGCCATTTGGGAGCAGGAATTCGAATTTGCAGTAGATGGTTCCATGAAAATGTCCAGTCAAGAATAACTAATTCATTAAAAATGTGCTATGTGGAGAGTAAAGAGGAATCAGCTGTTCACTGCAGCTTTAAGGATCTCAGCTGAAGCTTGAGGAGCCAGGAGAGGCTCCTGCAAACAGGAGAGGGGAGTTTTCACCCCATTGGGACAATTACAGGGAAGTTGACACACACTAAAGGGAAGAGCAGACATGGTTTTGGAGGAGAAACCCACTGCAAGTTGCCGAGGTCCCATCCAGCTCAGGGCATTCCTGAGCCCTCCAGCCTGCTCTGGTATGGCCTTTCCAACTCCTGGCACTGTGCTGAGTGTTGCCATGGGATCTGTCAGAACAGGAGTAGGCCCAACAGCCCATAATGACCATTCCCCATCTCAGCAGCAAATGCATTTTTATTACTTTTGGCAGGTTCCCTGTCAGAAATGAAAGCATGTTTGGGATGGACTTGCCCCTGAAATTTCTCTATGGAAGTGCAAGCTTAAATAGGATGAGGTAACCTGAGGACTGAGCGCTGTTGATGAAGATTTCAGATTATTATTTCTGCCTGTTGTCTGCAGTTCATAGGAAGGGATTTGACTGATTTGGAATTTGCCTTCAGGAATGTTCACTTCAGCCATGTGCTGGGCAGGAGTGCTCCCACCTTCCAGGGGTTAATCCCAAATATTGAGCTAGGGTTGGCAGTTTCACACAGACCTGAATGGCACCTGGGGCTCACGCAGGCAGATTGACTCTCCTGAACAACAGAGAAGTCACTGATTTAGAAAATATCATGAATCTCATTTAAGCTTTTAGATTCAGGATGATGCGCCATTGTTTGACATTGCAGAGAAAACCCAGGATTGCTTATACCTTAAAGGTTAAACCTCTTTACTGGGGGATGAATTAATCTTTCTGATAGCTTTATATGATATTTCAGACATGACATATGAGCCTGGTGCATTGGTTTGGTTTCTGGGGGCTTCTCTGTTACTTGTGGTTCTAATATCTGTTCTTGACAAAATGTGAAATTTAATTTGTCATTTTATGTAGAAGAAAATAGAGAAATTTAAAACGTTTTTTATTAAGTACAGTTCTTTCTCTCCAGGGCTAACTGGTAAAAAGCCTGCTGGTGAAGGTCTCAGAGCAATCCTGATTGAGATCTCTGTCCCCGAACATATTCTTGGACCAGTTTTGCGTTTTCACACCCAGATCACACCTCTGTTGCCAACTCTGTTTACCTCAGAAAATAAACTAGAAAAAATTCCTAGGATGGTTTTAATTGGAAGGGACCTTAAACATCACCTACTTCCAGCCCCCATATATTCAATATATTTAATTTTCAAAAGAAGACAGGGCTTTATTTGTGTACCTCAGACCTCTCTTGATGTATCAGATGGTTTAAATTCCACCTTAAAGGAAGTCACTTTAGCAGGAAGGTTTTCATTCTCTATTTCAATGCAAGCAGAATGTCAACAGAAGAAGTTGCTCTTCTCACTCTATGCAATAATGGTGTCCTTGGGGCTCTCTTGGCATCTTGCTGAGAAAATAGGAGATGTTTCCTGCAGGAGGAGACTTTAACAAGGGGTATATCAAATGCTTCACATGGGTATCAATGAAGGGTCTGAATGTTCAGGTCAGCCAGTGTGCAGCTGGAATATGAAAAATGGGCATTTATTGAGAAACAGTTCTATTGGCAGACATTGTCTTCTTTCCAGAGAACAGTTATCTATTAAGTTAAATTCTGGATAAGAACACCTGTATACAGGGTTCTGTGTCAATGCAGCAATAATCTCTTGGAAGTGGCTGTTGGTTTGAAAAGCCTTTAAGGCTTTTCCAAGAGGCTGTGTCTGACTGGATAAGGATTGAACATCTAATGGCTCTTCATTTATCCATGGAAAATCTGTTCCCAGATCTTAGACAAACCCCTGACTCTGAGAGCATCAACCTGAATCTCTTTGGCCCTTCGGTTTGGAAAGAAACTAAAAGGGAAAAGGACAGAGTGTGCATCACATGGGCTTTGTTTGCTGCTGAGCAGCATGGGCTCAGACACAACCTGAGTCTCAGGCTCTCTGCTGACCTGTTTGCCACCACCAAACCCAAACCCTGCAGAGGCAGGCACCTCCAGCATGCAAGCACTGCAGTCACTCACACTTCAAGAATCTTGAGGTGTTTCTGGGGTTTTTTGATTTCTGTCTGGAATTTCCTGATGCTCAGAATCTTAGAACCACTGAGGTTGGAAAAGACCTCCAATGTCATTAAGTCCAACCTTTGGCCAAACACCACCTTACTTATAAAGGTTTAGGACTTCACCAGCCCCAGAGCACAGAGGCCAGAGTTCCTAACTGGGATGAGAAATGTGCTGGATTCCCTGCAGAATTTGAAACACCTTTGGCCTTCTTCTAGTCTAGGAGTCATAGAAATGTGCCTGCCTCTAGGATTGGATCTAGAATCCCAGAATGATTCTGGTTGGAAGGGATCTTAAAGCCCATCCTATCCCACCCCCTGCCATGGGCAGGAACGCCTTCCACTACCCCAGGTGGCTCCAAGCCCCATCCAACCTGGCCCTGGGACACTGCCAGGGGTCCAGGGTCAGTCACAACTTCTCTGGGCACCCTGTGCCAGGGCCTCCCCGCCCTCACAGGGAACAATTCCTTCTTAATACCCAATCTAAACCTTCTCTCTTTGGGTTTAAAGCCATTCCCTCCCCTCCTATCACTCCAGAAACAGGCAGAAAAGGCCATGTGTTTTAAGCCTCCAAAGATTAAATGATTGACTGCTTCCCTGCAGGCCAGTGTTATGTCCATTGGTGTTCGTGGATAACTTCTTCCCAAGTGTTGGAGACAAGTTGAATGTGGGTGTAGAAGACTGACAAGTGGGCTCAAGTTATCAACTCAGCTTCTCAGCAGTTGGGCACAAAATATTCTAAAATATACATGTGGAGATAATTAGAGCTGCAGTGTTTATGTTGGTATTTCTCACTCCGTGTTTCCTAACCTTAGCATGTGCTTGAACTAAGATTAGACAAAATGCACTAGGTCCCCAGCTCAACCACAAATTTTACTGTCAAAGTTCTGTTTTTCTGGGGAATACTGTGTTTGTAGCCTTCAAATCCTTGACTGTTTTCATGTCTTGCCTTTAGTTTTTGGGTGGGTTTTGTCTGTTTTATTTATTATTGTTGCTATTATTATTACCTAATTGGTTTCTTTAGAAAGTTTCAATGAAAAAGCAAGCAAGGCATTTTTTTCTTTCCAGTTTTCAAACATTACTGGCAAGGATGCAGTGCTCCGCTGCTGGGACAGCCTAAGTTTTCAAATTTAGAATTTATATCCAACCATTTTTGAGGATGGGGTATACGTACTTAGATAATAAGTTAACAGAAACACATAAAACAGCTTCTCAGAGCTATTTTGGAGATTGCTGCTTTTGTGTTTACACTGGAGTTGTTGCTTCGCTGTGATATCTGTGTAGTTGTGTAGGGCTTAAAATTGTAAAGGCAGAAAGATTCAGGCCAAGAAGGCCTGCATTATAGCAGAGAGCTCAAAGAGGTTTTACAGTAATTTACTGTCTCTCTGTGTTTTTCTTTCTGTCTGGAGCTCAGGGCCAGGAGAGGTACAGGGACTGTCACAAATACACAAAACTTTGGGGAGAAGAGTTCCTGCCATGGGAATCTTCAGTGCTTTGCTCTCCCAGGCTATGCTCTATGAGGAAACAGGTCCAGAGATTGCATTTTACTGAAATAAGTGACCTTTTCTGTGTACAATCAATTTATCTAAAACCCAGGTACTTGAAAGATTACATTGATTTTTACAGGAAGGTATTGTAGTAAGAATATAGAAAATAGGGACAGGAAAACAGTGGTTAAAATGCCACTTATTTTTGTTGTAGAGACAGGTCAGTCACTGCTGTAGAATCTGCATGTATTTAATGTGTTTTGTGTCTTTAGAGGCAGAAATATTGCACTTTCATTTTTACATTGGGAGAAGAACCAAACCGAGATAATTTTCCATGGAAAAGAGCAACAGCCAGGGTAAGAGAGGAGAGAAAGGTGTGCCCAGGCCATGCCCTGTAGCACTGAGGCTTTGCAGCAGCTCTAGAACAGCCTGAACAGCCTCCAAAAGCAAATGTATCACCAGCAAAATCCCAAATATGAGATGGGCCCCGATAAACTCATTTAAAGCCTGGTTCTTAGCAAGTCCGGGCCAAGTCATGTGCTGCTGCCATGGGGCTAATATGTGAGTATAATTCAGTCTCCAGTTCTTGATGATTTCTTGTTGACTTCAGAGTTGATTTCCTTTTACCAGTGGCCCTGTTAATACTTCCCTGAATGTGCTGATTGCCAAGGTCATGATTTTTGTCAGAAGTCCAGCAGTAATGGGAATTTCATAGCAATTTTAATCACTTTTTCTGCCATGGAGTGAATTTTTTTTTTTTTTTAATTTCCTTAATGCTGTCATCGAGGCAAGGTATATTCTGACATCCACTTTAGACCAAGTAAATGACATTGTTATAATCATCAAAGGTAGTAACGGGCACATAAATTTTTCAGTGAGCAGGCAGTGGAGATGAAATGACACCCTGCAACTGTACCAGATTTCTCCTGATATCCAAGGGTTTGGAATGGTATTCACAATCTGAACTACAGATAGGTAGCATTTCCAAACAGCCCTATATGTTCTCTAATAAGTAATGAAAATTATTGTGTTGCATTGAGAATTGGCTTTGCCCTTTCTCCTAGGAGAAACTTCCAGCCAAAACCTAATTTTTCTAGGGAATGCTGTATTCATAGCCTTCAAATCCTTGGCTGTTTTTGTGTCTTGCCTTTAGATTTGGGAGGGGATTTCTGTTTGCTCTATAAATGTCATTATTATAACTTACCTGATTGATTTCTTTAGAATTCTTTTCAATGCAAAAGCAAACAAGGCATTTTTTTCCGTTTAACCAATGTGACCTGCAGAAGCAAGGTCACAGTGCTCTGAGATAGCCTTAGTTTTCAAATTTTAAATTTGTATCTAAGCACTTTGGAGGATGGATGCCTGGATAGATGTGCTTAGATAATTAGTTTGGTTGAACTGAATTATAACTAATGTGAACAAAGATACAACATTCACAGTCCAGCAAGAACATCACTTTTAAACAAAAAAAGGAAAGTATTTTGTATGGATGCATTTGAGATCCTTTAGTTGGGGGTGTTGTTCTGGGGAGTAAACTGACATGACTGAGGAAAAATAAGAAGCAGACTGGTATTTCCAAGGAGGGAAGGAAACCATGGATTCTTTAAACAAGAGATGTGGAAGCACCAGGGCATTATAAGATACTGGAAATATGCTGGTTTATCATACTATCATAATGGGCTATATTACCTTGTAGTGTGCATGGTTAACATCATACATGTGATTTTTTTCATTAAAAAAACTCTTCAAAATATTCAGTTTCCTTCTTGACAGGCCACTTTTCAAGGAATATGCCTTTTATTGTTTATTCCTAGCACCTTGTCTGCTGTGACATAATTACTATTTTAATGACAAGGCATTTAATCGCACAGCTCTGTAATAGCTGTGTCGTGCTGGGTTTTTGCTTTCTCCAAACTGTGACTTCTCCTAGAACAGATGGACCTTTGTCCCTGAGTTGGCTTGTTGGTGACTCTGCTGTGAGTCACCCCCACTATTTTCCTGCTAAGATTCTTGGAGTCAGAATATCCCAAGCTGAACAGGACACAGAGGGATCAAGTTCAATTCCTTCCTCCTCACAGGATGACCTAAAACTCAATGATTCTGCTGTGTCTGAGAGTGCTATCCTGGACTTGTGGCAGCCTTAGGACCAAGCTCGTTCCCTGGGGAGCCTGTTCAGTGCCCAGTGACCTATGCAAGAAGAACCTTTCCCTAAAATCCAGCCTAAATCTTCCCAGGAAAGGAAAGGAGCTACTATTTTGTGAATTACTCAGCTTTGCCTCAGCAGAACAGAGTGGGAGAAGCCTTCTCTTTTATGTAGTCCTTCAGTGACTCTGCAACACAGGTTAAAATATTTTGAGGTACAGTGTAGGATTAGCATTGACATTACCAAGTTGTCCTTTGGGCAGAGGTGAAACCTGGAGGTCCACACCTCAGATCACAGCCCTCCTGCTCATCCCTATTCCATATTCTATGGCAAAGCAATGTGATGACATTCAGATGTGTTAAATGCTGCCTGCTGTCAGGGTGACTTTAGAGCAAAACTCTAGCTGGAAGCTGTTTTGGATGTTTCTCCTCTTTTTACGTGGGGCATTCTAATGATAAACACCCCCATGAACAAACAGTTCTGGGATTCTGTTAGGCAGAGGGTAAAGGGAGCAGATTTCAAGCCTATGGAAATTTGATTTCCTGATTGTGAAAATGAGATAAAATAATACTGCAAAGATGCACTGGGCAGACCAGAACTGTATGTTGATAACCAGGTTTATTTTTCAGTTATGAAGAATTAAATTTGAGAGGGGGGAATAATAGAAAGAGTGTGTTCCCAGGAGAGAGTTCTTTAGCAAGCACCTACTGGAGAAGTTGGAAGTCTGCTTATCTTCCATGAGTAATGACCTGGAATGGATAACTCTAATTCCCTCTTTTAAAAATGCATTGGAAACTAAATCAATCCTCCTTGTGCCTGGTGGAGCATCTGCAATTCCATGGAATTCCTGTCAAAAGCTCTGCTCTGTAACCCTGTGAGTTGCTGTTGCTTATGTAGCTTCAATTATTGAATGCCTGAAGTTTCTGTCCTTCCCTCAAGACTGGAGCTGCAAAATTGCTTTCAAAGGGTTTAAATTTTAATTTTTAATGTTTTTTTTTCAGTTTTGCAGAGCTTTTAGTACTTGAATCAACATAGCCATGAAATAAGTTGGAGTAATGTGTCAGGGAGGATTCTTGGTATTCAATGGGACATTAGCACCACACATTTCTTTGTCTGGAACAGTGGAGCTGAATACCTTCAAGAGGACTCAAAATCACCCCATTTTTCCTCCTTTCAAAGCATGAATCCTTTGTGAAGCACTGAAGAAGTGTCAAACAAAGGTTTGGATGTGGAGGCATGTCTAGGAAGAAACCAGGATAATTTTTCCTCTCAAAATCTCAGTTCTGGTCCCCTGTTCTGTAACTTGCTGTCCAACTCCCTTCCTTCCCACATTAAGGCATTGCTTCCCAGATTCCTGACCCTGAGTCCAGGGAGCTGCCAGGGTATGTCCCCAATTACAGCAACGTGTGATAATTAAAAATCCCGTAGACTTTGTTGCCCTTCCCCTAAGAAGGGAAGGTTTTACAACTCAGGGATTGTTCCAATTAATATTAATTGGTGGTTCTAATTTAACATTCAGACTGAGCACTTTTGACCAGGTAACTGCTGAACACTGCAAATTTGAGCCTCCTCAGTGCCATTTTTTATTACTACGTTTTAAATAAATAAGTGAAGTATAGAAAGCAAATTGGAGATAAACTACTGTTGGAAGCAGATACATTTCAGAAGCTTAAATCTTTTCCAGCTTTCTGAGAGGTCTTTGTGCCAAACATACTGGAAAAATAATTTGTTTCCCATAACACAAAAAACCTGACAGAATTCTAAATGTTTTTTTTTTAGATAATTTAATTTAGTTTTTACTTAAAAATATGTGAGAGGTTTTCAAACAATCCCAGGATGGTTTGGGTTGGAAGGACCTTAAAAATCATCCAATCCTACCCCCACCATGTGCAAGGACACCTTCCACTGTCCCTGGCTGCTCCAAGCCCCATCCAACCTGGCCTTGGGCACTTCCAGGGATCCAGGGGCACCCTGTGCCAGGGCCTCCCCACCCTCCCAGGGAACAATTCCTTCCCAATATCCCATCCATCCCTGACCTCTGGCACTGGGAAACCATTCCATTCCCATCCCTGTATCCTGACCCTGTTGGAGGGTCCACCTCCAGCTTTCCTGTAGCCTCTTGAAGGAGCTGTGAGGCCTCTACACAACCTTCTCTTCTTCAGGCTGAGCAGCTCTCCCAGCCTGGCTCCAGAGGGCTTTCTCTCACAATTTTCTGGCCCATTTTGATCAGGTTGTGGATCATGCCTTTTTTACTGTATGCTTCTATAATACCACCTGTGAGTTAAATTCATTACTTAGGGGCTTTCCCTTATTGATTATCCCTTTGTTAGTTTATGTTCCTGAGAGACTGAGAGATTTGGAGGTTTATTGTTTGTTATTATCCTTATAAATATATATTCTCAGTTTACAGCTCAGTTTGAGCCTCTTAAGCTTTGGTTATTGTGAACAATCAGTGCCATCTCCCTTCTCAGGCCCTTTCTGCCCTTTGTCCCTTCCTTCTGTCAGCCTGCTCCTCTACTGCCATGTGCATCATCATTCCAGAATGGTCCTAATATTTGGAGATTTTAGTTGAGCTTTGTGATGACTTTCCTGAGCACCTGTGCAGTTCTGGGATGCTGAGCTGGTGTTTTCGGTTTGGGGGTTTTTGAGATGAGGGGCTTGTCACAGTCAGATTTTCATGAGGTTGGGAAACCTATCTCCCAAATTTCCATTTTCCTTCAATATCTGTGCTTTGAGAGTGGGAATAGGTGAACCTTTCAATGAAACAATGTCTCTTGCAATTCTGACTGTAAAAATGGGTTCTCGCAACTGCTGAGGATTTGAAACAACACCAGGCAAGGAATTTGATCTCTTTGAAGTTGTATTAACCTATTTTTAGTGTCCAAGAACCATGAAGGCTCTTTCTCCAAAGTGTAATGACTTGAGGAGAACAAAAATTATGCTTGTACAAAATATGTTGTCTTTTGTCTGTCCAAAATTGTTGCAGCTGCTTGAACATTTGCTGAAGTGGACATTCAGACCACGGTGAGAGCTGCTGGGTGCTACCTGGTTTTGAAGATTTGATCTCTAGCTGCCTATTGATTAATTCTAATAAATTCTCTTTGGGAAAAGAGGCCATTTCAGCTTAAATGCCCAGTGCACCGCAGGAGCTTGGAGGTGATGGCAGGAGCTTTCCTCTTCCTGCCTGTGGTTTTCTGTTGTCCCCTGTGTTTCACAGTAGCAAAGACACATTCTATAGAAAACATAACAATCAGCTTTGCAAATTGCTGAAACCTTTTTATTAAAAAAATTCAGCCATGTAGAGTATTCTCTCCAATGTCTCTCTGAATAGTGATGACCCCCATTAAAATGGTTATTGAGTTCTTCTGAGGTGCATAACCTACATATTCATGGCAAAACTGCTATAATTAACTCCATTTTTATTGGCTCTGTGGCTTCAGAAGGATTTATGCTGAACATGGGGACACACAGCTCCAGATTGGTGCCTTCCATTCAACTCCTGCAAATCTCAGCATGGCTCAAAATTGGCCTCTCAGAGGCAAACTTTAAAGGCGATTGTGAAGGTGGGCTGAGACATTAAATAAAGAGCAGCACAGAGCAGGACTGCCTTGGGTTTGGAGTGGGTTTTACAAAACGACAGGAGATTTTGGGGCTGTCAGAAATATGGTGTTTTGATAATTTTAATTTCTTTTCAGATGAGGAGGATTTCCAAAATTTCCTCAGGAAAATATCTTTCAAAGTCATCCTTAGGGCTTTTTTATCACTATTTTGCCTCCTTACTTAACAGATGTTTTCTAGCAGTTAAGTTATTATGAGCATATGACAAGTTTTCTTAAGGTCTAGATGAGAAAAAAATCTGTGCCTCTGTCTTGTGGTAACATTTTTATGGTAATCGAGTAACAGAGGAAACCTTTCTGAAATATGGAGAGTGGCTGCTTCCCTGAAGGACATTGCACAAATGGGGTTGTCTCAGTGAGCTGTGGAAGGAGCTGGGTTTCACAGTGGCCATACTTCCTCAATATTTCTGAAATTCAGCTCTTGGTGATCAGTTCTCCCAGGAACCAGTGCTCGCTTTCCCTCTCCTATAGCCACCAGTAAATAATTCCACAGAGAAAGGATGATGTTCAGTGACTCCAGTTCCTTCAGATGTGCATCTGCAGGGGCTGCCCTTGGGAGGCTCCAGGAGTCCTCCATTAAGAAATAAGCATCTGAGCTGAGCTCAGCCAAGTTTTGTGCCACCTAAACTGTTGGATTTGTAGGGCTGATCTTCCCAGAGAACACTGCAGGCTGCCAGTGTCTTGGGAAGCTGCTGCCTAACTCACTTGAGTTGTGAGAGAAAATTTTGGAGGAGCTTAAGAAGTGTTTCTGAACTGGCCTAGCCCTTTGTCAAGAATTGTGGCTCTGTGCTGGTGGAACTCAGCTTTGCTCTGGTGAGTGAAGGGCTCTGGTCTCAGGCAGTCTCAGGAGGTCTGTTTGTGAAAAGTCAAACATGTATGTGATGATAAACTGAATTTATTCCACATAAAGTGCATCTGTCTGCAATCACATTGGCTCATTGATCTCCACTAGGAAAAGCCAGATTTCACTTATTTCTCCTCATTCCCAAAGTTCTTCTGGTCACTCTGCTTACTGTTAACTTGATTAGAGCTTGATTGGGGCTCTTGCTGTAGTTTGGCCAAACAGTTGATGATATATAGTTATTTTATTTCTGTTGTTATTTTTGCTGGCAAGATATAAAATTCTGTGAAGCAAATTCTGAGTTACTAGAGCTCTTTATGTGCTCTTACCTCTGAATTTGTCTTTCTCAGAGAAATCCAGTTCCTAGGGTGCTGTTCAGTGTAGAAATGGTTTGAAACAAACTGCATGAAACAAAATGCTAACCTGAGACCACAAAAGTATTTTTCATTCCTCTTGGTACAAGATTGGATCGAAAATATCCTTATGTTTAGTTTCATTGTCATAATGAAATCTTAATTTCCATTTTCATGAAGTGGCTCATTTCCATCACAATGAAGTTGTCACTAAGTAGTAGATGTTCTCCTGAGAGCTTTTCCTATGAGTGTGGGCAAGGTTCTAGTCCTAGAGGACATTCCTGGGAGAGATTTTTGATTGCACAGATTTCTCTGTGGAAGGAGTTCTGTACATGAAAGAGGTAGGAGGTTGCATTGCTCTTTGGGAATCCTTCAGACATTCTTGAATATCCTCTACATGTACAGGAGAGGCCTGGCTTAAAGCAAGTCAGTTCTAGGAAAGAGTTTGTTCATCCTCTGTGTGAAACATGCTCACATAGTAAGAGTAAAAGGAGAGACTGGGAGTTGTTCAAAGCAAATGAAAGAAGAAAAGGAGAAAAAAAGAGTTTTTAAATGTCTTCCATGCCCTCATTGAGAATAGTCCCACCTACTGAAGTCAGATATGGGAGTTTTTTAATTTCCTCTGTTCTGCCCATTGAAGCAAGGAAGGCTCACAGAGATGTGCATTTACTTTGGTAAATTCAGCATGACAGCAGTTCTTTTTATCTGCATTCCTGATTTGCTTATATGAGTGAAGCATAATCTCACCTACCATCATTTTTAGGATGAAAAGGTCACTTGTAAGATGTTGCCAAGCTTGTTATTACCAAAAATGGGATTTGGCAGAATGACTGGGGGACAGTTTTAGATGGCCATGGGCATCGATCCTCTAGGTAGTGCCAGGAGTAATTACCAGGAGTAATTCTGGATTTCTCCACTTGTGGCTGTTCCTGCCTGTTGGAATTCCAAGGTGCAGCACCTGCTTGCTCTGCTTTCTGACACTGCTGTCCTGTCAAATGGAGTCTGAGTCTTCAGCCATCTGAGGAAGGTGCCTCAGGTGACATCTCTCAGATATTCCTGTGTCCACGGAAAAGACAGCAGATAATAATCAATTCCTTGATTGCTTCCCTAAAAATTTCCAGAAGAGGACTCCCGTGGCAGTGACCTTCAGGTTTGTTTCTCTGTAAAGTACCTTTATCCTCCCACATCATTTGCACATAGAGCTATCAAGAAGTGCTTTCAGTATCACAGAGCACCAGCACAGGTTGTTCAGAGAAGCTGTGGTTGCCCTTTGATTCCTGGAAGGGTCCAAAGCCAGGCTGGATGGGGTTTGGAGCAACCTGGGATAGTGGAAGGTGTCCCTGCCTATGGAACTGAATAGATTTTAAGGTCCCTTCCCACCCAGACCATTCTGGAATTCTGGAATTCCTAATGAGCTGAGACTTCTTGAAGCAGTATTCCAGTAGAAGTAAGGCAGGACATGGTGAGAATGTGGGGAGGGGGAGAAAAAGTAAATCCAAGAGTCTTCAGAGAATATTGGATCTCTAAAGTAAGATTTGATTTAATGAACTAGAAGCAAAGCTCTTCTGATCATATCGTGTGTATCAATATCCTCTCTTTAGACCCTCCCCAAATCCAACCTTGTTCAGATTATTCTATGAAATATTGAAGCATAAAGGAGGTTTTACCCCTTTTTATGATAGAGATCGGAACCAGGGTAAAAACCTGCCGGGATAAATAACACAAGTATTGTTCTATTGATTTTGAGTGCTTTTGCTCCAGCCTGCTGTCCCCTGTCCTTTAGCAATTTTCCAGGACAGAGAACTAATTCTGCCGAGATCCCCTCACTGAAATGACAATTCCACAGCTTTCTCTGGGGACAGCGAGGAGTGTGATCAGATTTGCAATCTGTAAACTCATATTGATTTGCTTTCTAAAAACTTCCTAAGAAATCCCACCTGGGCAAAGAATTCCTCTGAACTCCATCAGTCTCTCTAACAAGTTCTTCAAAAGAATTATTATCTTTTAAATAAGACTGCTGTAATGTGTTCTCGAAAGAATATGAAATTAAATTACCTGAGCTGGACTGCAGTTATTACAAGAGGTTTTAGGATGAGGCATAAAAATAGACTATCTGTCTGTATTTAGGATATATGCATGTATTAGATAATTAAAAATCATGTACATCTTCCTGGGTTGTTTGGGGGGCTTTGTTTAATGATTGGAAAGTCAATGGGATTTTAGGGCTTTTATTCCCATATCAGTTAATACAGATACAGGTTGTATTGGAAAACCATTTAACAAGAGAGAAATGGATATTGGTCCAAAAGTGCCATCATTTTTTAGGTATTGAGTTCATATATACAAATTTTTATCTACTTCTTGAGAAACATGGTATTCCTTAATTCTAGCTGTAAGAGTTGCATGTTGCGCTCCACAAGCCAAAAGGGGTCTGGCTTCCCTGCAGAGCACAGGAAAGTTGGTTTTTTTTTCATTCAGTCTCTCCTATTCTTTTTGTACCCCAAAATACCTTACCATTAAATCCTGCATATGTGGTTACCTTAATCCTGATTCCATTCAGTAAGCATGGGAATGAAAATGGGATTTAAGATTAGAATTGGGCTTTTCTCATTCTCACTGAGTGTATGAAATACAACTTTTTTAAGCCCTAAGCACCATCTTTGCCCAACCCAGAGCATCAGCCCCTGGCTCAAAAGTTGCACTGGATGATCTTGGAAGTCTTTACCAATCTTACTGATTCTGGAGTGTGAAACAACAACTTTTTTCAGGGAGGTGTGGGTCTGTGGAGATGGGTTTAGTATTTAGATGTCAGAGTTCAAAAGGGAGTACAGTCCTGGAGCTGTGTCTGTGTTCTGGGACGGCCTGCACTCCCCAGGGGACAAGCCCAGCCCTAAAAGATCCAGTGGGACTTCACCAACACTCTGTGAGAAGGCTCTGGGAGTTGCAAGAGAGAGTGAAGAGGAGACAGGCTTGGAATATTTTGCCTTGGTTTTGGTGTGTGTTTCTTTGAGAAGGAAGGCTAAATTTGTGTGCAAGTCTAAGTAGGAGGGACCTGACAGCAAAGCTGAGCACATCAGGTGTAAAATTCTGCTCTCAGTTCACTGAGAGAGATTTAGCTTAGGCTAAAGAATGGCTGAGACATTTAGATTAGGCTGAACATTGATCAGGATGTGTCAATGTATAACACAGGGGCAATTTGTGACTGTGAGAGAGGTGGGAGGGTGGTGTAGGCACAGGTTTGTTTCAGTGTCAGCCCTGTCCACCAGCATATGTCAAATAAGTCTAGTTTGAAACAGAGAGAGGAAGCAAAATGCTCTCATAATTCAAGTTTCCATCAGCTATTGTCACTGTCTGATTCCTCAGCTTGTCCCATTGATATCCTTTGTGTCCTGGGGGATACCAAAAATGAGGCAGAAGAGCTCTTAACAACTGAGGGGAAACTAATGTAGAGTTTGAAAAAATGTAAGTGCTGTAGGATGTGGAGTTTTGTAGGACTTTCCAGCATTAAGGAATTTGGTAATTAAAGAAAAATGTCTTTCTGTCAAAAAACTCCTAATTTTGAAGTGATGGGAAGATGCAATTCCAGAAATGCTGTGAGGAAAGTACATTTTCCTGCTTTGCCGAGATGTAGCCCAGAAGGCCACAGGTGACTGAAATACAAGGGTAGAGGATGCCTTTGCAGGTGAAGTGAGTATCAGACAGAGGGCAGAGAGCAGGGGTTTATTTGTCCTGCACAGAAGACTGTGTGACACTTAAAAATGTAACAAACTCTATCTGAACTGATATGAGGAAAAAGATCAGGAGCGGAAGGGATACAAATGGGGAGATTTTTGATCATTGCAACCCCGGGTTTGAGTCTTAGACAATACCATTGTTGGAGTTAAAAGCTGAAATTCTTGCCTTGTTACAAGCACAAAGTTAGGGAATGTGGAAAAGTAACAGATCCCCAAAGAGAGCTGAACAGCAGAAATGGGGAAATTGGAGACCTGTCTGAAATGTGCTTTATTCTGGTGTCAAGCAGCAGTCACAGGTGGTAACTCATATAAATGTGTGTGACATTCATGGTTTCTTACGTGAGGAGAGCCCATAAATCTGATCACTCTCCCTCAGAAGTTTTAATAGTTGTGGCAAGTGTAATTTTTACAAGATCTTTGTTTTATTCTGAGTTGGAGAGCTGTGGCACAGTGGGCCTTTCTAGGATCTATTTACCTTGATTATCTGGGTCAAGTTATATTTCCTTGTCCTTTGAAATACAAATTTTGTCAGCAGTGCTCTTGCTGAGCTGAGAGTACCATTGCAATTTGTCCTCAATCTCATGGGTAACTGGGGAAATCTGTTCAAAACAAACTACTTAAAATGGGAGCCTGGAATACTTAAAATCCATCCAAGTCTTACTCATCCATGGGTGTGTGAGGGTCACACAGGTTGGGGAAGTCATGTGGATGCTGGGAAGGTCCCAGTTTCTCTTTGCCCTCCAGCAAACCAAAAGCAGGTGGTGTGGCTCTGCCCCTGAGCTGAGAAACTGCATAGTGGGGGATTTTCTCCTCACAGTCACGGAGCCCTGCTGATCATTGGTGCCATTTTGGGCTCACAGGATGACTCAGAGCCAGCTCTCACCCACCTGCTGCATATTCCATATTCCCTCTCTCACTGGAACCACAGGATGAACATTAACCACCCCATTTATATTCTCCTGCAAAGCAGTCAGGTCCTGATAGCATTTAAAATGTGGGAAATGTTCTTGAATTCTTAGCTGAGGAAGAAAGAGGAAAATACCCAGACTTAGGGCTTTATGGCTTTCCAGTGAGTGGTCTGAGGAATGCACTGAGCCTTCAGAGGAATATTTCTCTGCTTCCTTTCCCTGGGACTGCTCAGCTGAATGGTATTTCCAACCTTAAGATGGAATTAGAGTGTCAAGGTGAATATGTTGCTTTAGTAACAAGTACAGACTATTTGAAAGACGATGAAAAGAATGAAGTTTAAAGGCACCAAAAAATGAGAGAGATTCTGGTGGTTTCAGTTGTGTTGCTCATTATTTGTTTGAGGTAATGTTTCAGTTTTCACTCCTTTTGGTCCTTTCTGCCCTACCTTAAAGCTACTTTCTCTCCAGGGCACTGTGCAGGTGCTGGATGTTCACAATAAAGGCTTTCAGTTCTCCATTTTTTCCTTTTCTGTCTAAATACTTTTTGGATTTAATCTAATTTTTTATGAGAGTTGTAAATTCAGTGCTGTTTAACAAAGGTTAAATAGATACACTAGCTGATGGTGCCACAGCTGAAAGAAAATTTGAGCAGTTTGAGCATTACTTGTATCCACTATTAAATTTAGGACTCTTCTGAAGTGATCAAGGTTTTTTCATTCATCTTGTCCTATGCTTGAAAGCCTGTGTTGAACAGCAGCCCCTGGCTATGTTATTTCATTTGAAGACTGCTCATAAATAGTGAGCTCCTGTTAGATGTCTGTATTTCTCGACTGTTGAACAACAGCTGATCCTCTCTACATGACCAGGGGTGTAAAGCAAACCTGTGTGAAAAGCACTTGGTTAAAATTCCCTTTTTAACACTTTAACAAATTCCCGATGCTGCAGCTTTTCATTTATGGCTGCATCTTCTCTTGCCTCCCTTCAGCCTTGGACTCCGCTGCAATTGTTTCACACACTGAAATCCTGCTCTGCATCCTGTGCTGGCATTTTCCCCCTGGCTTTACAGGGCTAAGAACAGACTTTATTGATCAGTCCTTATACTTGAAGAGTTTCATTTAATGTGCTTTGCTGAGCTACGCTTGGGGAGAATGTGAGTGTGTTTGGGTTTCATCACAATTGGTCCTGCTTTAAGGATCTGTTTACACCTATAAATACGTAATTCAACATTCCTTTAATATTTTATGAAATTAGCTCAGATTCAAACAAAAAGAAACGTGTAAGTTTCATTAAAACACAGTTTATCTCACACCATGTCCTGGTTTAGGACAAATTTGGGAGAAAACCTCCAAAGGGGCCTCTCCAGGTACCAAACCCACACGGCCCCTCCCCCCAATCAGTTCCAAAAGGACGCCTTGGAGAGAAGTGGAAAGAACCTGTTTATTGAACAGGCGAGGCACCCCCAGCACACAAAATGAACAACACCAGATAATAACACTCTGTCACCGCTCTGAAAAGATGACAAACTCAGAAAGTCTCTCCTGGGAGTGGTCGCTCTGTTACCGGTCCCTCCGATGCTGGGGCAGCTGCTGCAGGCCACACGCTGCAGACTCTCGGTGTTTCCCAGGTCCCAGTCCGGAGCAGGTTCAGGTGGTTCCAGAGGAAAAAAAAGGAAGGAAAAAAGAGCAGTCCAGGGAAAAATTGGACTGCTTGGATCAACTAACTAATGAGCAGAAAGCAAGAGCAAAGCAAAGCCAGAGCCAAGCAAGAGCAGAGCCAGAAGCAAAAGCAAAAGCCGCACTACCTACTGCCGTGTCTCTGTGTCCCGCCAGCCACTGTGGGAGTGAGCAGACTGATAGCAAACACCAAAACAAAACTTCATCCTTCAAAGCCAGTCTTGAAGACACAGAACATAATATCCAGAGTAAACAGAACACACGATTGGGGATACAAGCACTGTAACATCACCCTAGGACACACCATGACATAAGATGGGTATTTTTGAAAGAAGCAAATGCAATTTCGATACAATAAATAGGAGTAAATCCCTGTTTTCTAACAGAAGTGTTTTATTACAGTGCATTGTTGCAAATAAAATGCAATTATACACAGGATATAAAAAACCGCCTAAAAATTCTATAAAACCAAAAATGCTGGTATGTAAATAGAAGTTTAATAGATAATGCCCAGGTGTTCTCATCTGTGTCACTTATTCCTTGCTGCAGAGAAATGTTGCCAAAAAATTCACCTATGAGCTTTCTTTGCATATTTTTTACCAAAAAGAGCTATAAATAAATACGTGTCTGTGGCCATGTAGATCTGTTGTGTCTTTAATATATTCATTTTTGCAGTTGAAGATGGCTTTTAAAAACGCTGATCTCAGTTCTTCCAAATGCAATAGGCAAGCCTGGCAACTCTGTACTCGTTTTGTTTTTCTTAAATCTAAGAGCAGCAAATGTGCCATGGAAAAGGATTTCAAATCTTAAATAACAGCCATGCCAGTTTCCCAAGGTTTTGTGCCAATGGCTGAGGATCAGAGCATTAAAAATAGAATTGTTCATTAGGGTTGAAGTACTGTGATAAAACATGTGCTTTGTGCTTGTTGCAAGCATTTGAGGACATTTTTTGCTAAGAGATATATCATATGGAAGTTCTTAATTATGAAGTCTGTACTTTTAATTGTGCTGCAATGTTGTGACAATAAGGACATGGTCGTCACTTTGCCTCAAAGCCCTGGCTACACTCCGGGATGTTGGGATTTATCTTCGTTTGCTATGATAATAAAGTGCTATGATCTGCTCACACTGGTAAACAAGATCCAATTTCATTGCTGCTGACAAAGCCATGTGTCTTCAGTGCAAAGGAAAATTTGCCACAGGCACTGCAAAAGCCACTACTGCATATTCTCCTCTCCTGATTTGTAAATATTGTCAGCATTGCTTCAATCATCATTTAGGGCTTTCATTTGCTCTTCCTGTACAACAAACATTCCTCAGCTTCTGTTGTTAGGGCTGGAAGTTGCAGGGACCCTGCAGAGAGCAGTTTTAAGGAAGACCTTCACAGCACAGGATTTGTCATCTTTCCAGCTTGTAGGATGAGTGCTGGAGTGGTAACAGACGCAGGGTGGGAGTGAGGATGGCTGGGAGGGGATCTGAGGAAGGTTCTACTTCCCCTCCTGCCTGGGGCAGGGCCAGCTCTGGGGACAGACTGGGCTCTCCAGGGCTCTACCTGGAAAATGCTGAGTGGGGAGACTGCAGGGTCTCCCTAACAGCCTCCTACCCCCTTGCCACCCCTTGGGGATCCTTCCCCAGCTATGCTGCTTGGATTCCAGCCTGGAGGGAACTCTCCTTTTCTAGTGACATTAAAAACAGTCTGACTCCAGCCACAGGTTATTCCTGGGGCTCAGAGACTGAAGAAGTGACATTCACTTTTTAAAAATACTCTTCAAAAGCCAGCACTGAATCTTTTGTTTCCTGGGATGTTTCAGATCAGGAAATGGTTATTTGCATTGAGGGTGTATAAATATTTCTGCATGTGTCACATTTACTTCAGTGCAAATCTTTGTAAGTGCTCAGTGTCTGGAAGGTTGAGGCAGTATTTCAAGGCAAGGGTTATTCATTGGAGAATAGGAAGGAGGTGAGAACCCTGTGTAAGTATCTTTAATGACCTGCACATCATGTCTGTGCTTGCGGCAGGAGGAATGTCTATATTAAGGTTCAGTGTGTGTGTGAGGTTGTTTTAATACTGCTTTTCTAAAGGACTTGTTTATCATTTGTGATGCACGAAGATCTGGGTAACTTGGAAACAACTCAGAGCTGTAAAACATCCTTAGGAAAGTAGTGGCATAAAGGAAACAGAAAAGCCTGCACCTCTTTTCCCCTTCAAACCATCTGAGTTGTTCTTAATTCAGTGGTGACTTCTGAGGGACTGAGAGCAGCCCTTCAGCGACTGAACTTCAGCTCAGGTCATTCCTTCCACCTGGTCTTCTGCATCCCAAGGAACTGCAAGACAAGAACTGAAAGAGATTGAAGGGAAAAGGTTTCAAAACAACAGAGCAAACAGTATTTCTGAGTAATCCATAAAAAGATGTTGTCTATTTATTATTACCAGTGTCTTTGTCCAGTGGGTGTTTAGAAAGACTTGGTTAATGGAAGAATCCTGCATGAGCTGCTTTTCTTGAATTATTTCAACTAAATTTCTGTTTCTACCCCTGACCAGCTCCCAAATCTGTTGTGGATTTTCTTTTGAAATTACTTCTAGTGAGGTGGGAGGTCAGTCTCTTCTGCCATGTCTCAAGCCAAAGGATGAGAGGAAATGGCCCTTAAGTTATGCCAGGGAAGCTTCTGCTTAGGAAGTAGGAAAAAATTCCTTGATGGCATGGTCAGGCTCTGGTACAAGTTTCCCAATTCACTGGCAGAGTCACTGTTTCTGCAAGGGATCAAGAGGCATCAGGAGGCCGCCCCTGGGGACATTGTTTAAGGATTTATGGTGCTGGGGAAAAGGTTGGATTCAGTGATCCTGGAGGTGTCCTCCAAACCTGTTGTTTGTTTTGAATCTTTGATTTGCTGTGACTTGGAACTGCTTTTGTATTATCATGGAAAGTGATTCATTGCTACCAGAGTTCACCTGTGTGAGTCTGGAAAGTTCCCCTTCCCCTCCCCCTTTCCCTCCCCCTTTCCCTTCTCCATCCTACTCCCCATCCCCTTCCCCATGCACTGCTTTGGTCTGGGATCTGTTCTGTGGAATGTCACAGAACAGAATGTTCCATTCAAAGCTGTTGCAACCCAAAAGATTTTTGTCAAAAGACTCCTGGTTAAAAATAAAATAGTTGCTTTATCAATGCTCTCCCTCAAACTGAAAATGCCTAATAACATAAATAATAATGGACTCTCTCAGTAACATCCATCCATGTTTATACCTTGCTCTTGTCAGGACCTTGAACCAGGTCACAGTGGTGGAGTTCAAATGGGCAAGTCTAATTACTGGATTTATCCCTAAGATTGTACTTCAGGGGAAGAAAAATAAAAAAAACCCTAGACATTTAAATAAGAGCTTTTGTGTGTATTGGCACATATCAGTGTAAATCCTCACACTGTAGGAATTTGCAGTATAATAGAGGACCATCACATTGTTATAAAATGCCAGGACTCTGTGTCACAGAATAGTGGGATAGTTTGGGCTGGGAGGGACCTTAAATCCCATCCAGTGCCACCCCTGCCATGGGCAGGGACACCTTCCACTGTCCCAGGCTGTTCCAAGCCCCAGTGTTCAACCTGGCCTGGGACACTTCCAGGGATCCAGGGGCAGCCACAGCTGCTCTGGGCACCCTGTGCCAGGGCTTCCCCACCTTCCCAGGGAACAATTCCTTCCCAATATCCCATCCAAACAGTCCCTGTAGCTGCTACTGATGATGCCATATGTACAGAGAGCATTTGTACAGTGCTGTTTTCCCCAGCAGATGATGAATTTAACACAAGAAGGATTTTTGGTTCATTTTTGGTTTGCTTTTTAAAATTTTCCCTACTTTCTTTTTCTTGTCAATGTCTGTTGAAAAGATTTCCAAAAGTGACTGAAAATGTGTGGCACTTTGAGAGACATCAGGTTCAGAAATGCCCCCCTCCTGATCAGAAGGAAAATTTAATTCCCAGAGGGATTTTCATTACTTTAGGTATATAAAGAAATGCGTAAGAGGCAGGCAAAATCTGGGTGATGATGAAGATATTCTCTAGGAGTATGAGTAACCCTGAAGGGGCATGATGGGAAATGACATGGCAAATGCAGCTTTCAGGGTTTTTTACCAGCTTTTGCTTGAGTCTGTGCTAGGTGAAGCTCAGGGCTGTGCCTGCATCCTGCCTTAAAGATGGAAAAAGCACAATGCACCTTCTAGTTATTCCCCTCAGAGCTACTGCAGTAAGGAAAACAAATACTCTCTGCTTTGAGAAATCGAAGACATTGCCCCATTCTGGCAAAGGAGAATATGGGCTGCAGGGGGAGAATGCAACGTTTGGAGAAATTAATTTAAAATGAGAGCATTTAGAAGGCATCCAACTGTCTATCCTAAAAATAGTACTGATAAAACAGTAACTGCTGTGAGATGCATTGGAAATACAATTACTGATATAAATATCCTGTCAAGGCTCAATGTTGGAGAAGGAGGAGTATTTTATCTGGGCAATTATAAATAACATATAAAGATCTTCTGCACACTATGCATGATTATAAGTTTAATAGATCTAGTGACAACATATCCCTGTGGAATCAGAAGCTTAGACAACAGAATCCAACATGAAATAACTTCAGAGTAGTCAATGGGCCTGAAATGACTGCTTCTCGTTTTGTTTGCTAATTGCTTCACTTAAGAAATAAATTACCATGACTCAGAGCAGGATTTATGGCATTGAGAACCTCCCAATGCCAATTTGTCCCTTTCCTGTCCCAGTGGATTTTAGAGCAAATCTCTCTGAGTTTGCTGGGCACAGAATAGAATCTGCCATAATTGATGTGTCAAACAAGATGAGTCTTTTTTCAGTTTTGTTCTGTTCCATGTCATTCTCAGAAGCAGCCTGGCTTTACTCCTTTACTCATTTTTGAGCAGGAATTGCATAAACCAAACACGTAGGAAATGTTTTAATGTCCATTAAAATGTGCTGTACTCGGGTCCCTGCTCATGTGTTTCGGCAGAGGCTCAATGTGATGGCCACTGGGAATATCTGGAGAAGTGTTTTTTGGGGACATGAGGAAACTCAGCCATCCCTGAGTTATTTCTTAGGGCAGTTTTGTAGTTGAGCTCTCCAGTCTGCAAAGGTATCTGTGAAAAAAGGCAGCCCAGAGAACCATGGAACAAACAAGGATATATTGGAAGTGAAACCTTGGAATCTGAGCAGGTGAATCAAAAGCATTTGTGATTCCTGATTTCTTGGTCTGAGCTGCAGGGTCAGAGCAAAGGAGGAGTCAGCACTGTTAATAAGCACTGAAGGAGGGTGTGGTTCAAGTCATTTTTACCACAGCTCATACTGAACATTACTGGATACAAAGCTGTTAGCAGAAATAATTTCTGGAGTACCTGCAAATTATAACCTTTAATTCATTATTTTTCAGGTGCTCTTCTGAAGTAGATAATTTCCTTATTTTTGTGAGTTGGTAGCTCAGGTCATCAAATCAGAAAGGGTTTTTTAATAGATGATCTCACAAGGAATGTTGATGTTCTATTTCAGAGCAGTGCTTCTCTCTGGGTGTGTGCTTCATCAGAGCCCAAGCAGGCTACTGTGAATTACAGAGTCTTGCACAGCTGACACATTTAGGAATAGGTTTTACCACATGATTTATTTGTAGGTGAAAGAGTGACTGACATCTGCCAAACCTCTGGAGTGGTTCTTTCTTGCTGCTTTGTAGAGTTGGGAAATAAGATAAAAAACAACTAATTTTCCCCTGGTTTTACTTTATTTACAATATATCCATTGTTTCATTTGCTAATAAGATCCTTCCTGGCTCTTCTAAACACTGGTTTAAGCACAACAGAGCCAGAGAAACACAGTTACACAAGGGAATTTCCTGTAGGTCTGGAATAAACGAGAGGAAACTTTTCTCTCCAGCATGGTCTGGGAAAGTGCAGTTTAAATCCACTTTAAGAGGGATTAGGGGAGCCTTAGAAGAGATAGGAGAGGCTAAAAGGGGGTGGGGGGGGTTCTGGGGAGGATTTGGAGAGCAGGAGAGGGGTCTAGGTGTTGGTTTGGGGTCAGTTTCTGGTCACTTATGGGTCATTCAGGGGTTAACTGTGGAGCTGGGGGGTCATTAGGGGGTCCCTTGGCTAATTACAACAATCAACCTCCAAGTTGATGACTGCAGTGGTCTGCACTCAGGATAACATAACATATATAACATATATAACACATAACATTTCTTTGTGGGGCTCAAGTTGGAATTTTGTGTACTTGCGATGTCACTTTATTTTTTTAGCACTAATTTTGTCAATGTTGATTTAAAGGTGTTTGGGAAATTCTGGGGTTCTGCTGCAAAGTGGTTGCTTGAAGTTGGCATGGAGTTATTAAATGGAGTCACTCAAGATATTTATGACTATTTTAAAGTCTATGGCATCAAGGAAATGTATTTTAACTTTTTTTTTTTACTTTTTGGAGGTTTAAAGTAAAAGAGAAGAAAAACTTCAATAGTAAAATTTACTTTTTTCTGTGGCCACAGTGATTTGTTTTCTTGACTTGATGACACTTGGTTTTCTGAAGAATGTCCTGGTCCCTTGGTTAAAACTAATTCTGGTTAAAATTAGTTGCATCTGTACAGCAGCTGTGGATCAAAATAAACGTGTTGTGTCTTCCCTTTGCTGTTCTTCTGAAAGTTATAGGGAAACTGCAGAATTCTGTCTGAGATAAAATACATGGGCAAGGATTTCTGTATCCAGTATATCCATTTTCTGTACTCAGATTTTGTCAGTTTTAAAGAGTGGGTCTCTGATATTAAGGAAACATCCATGGCAGTGTGGTGACTTGTGACTCTCAGGAATGGTTAGGATTTTCCTTGGGTTTTCAGGTTATATTGGTACCAAGAATAATCTTTTTTTGCAATTTTGAATTAAAATCACAGTTTTCCTTTCAAGCTGCTAATTTGAATTTTTTCTTGTTGCATCACATCTTTTTGGGCTTCTACTGCTCTTTTCATCTTCTAGAAAAGTTTTAACTAGTGTTGTTTACATCCACAAGTAATGTTTTTGGGAAAAATGGGTTTCCATTATTATGGGGAAAGAAAATTTTTAATTTTAGCCCCATAGCCAATTAGCAGAACTGTTTAAACACAGAAGAAAACAGAAAACCTTTTGTTACACAAAGGCAGTCCTTGCTGTTGAATTCCAAGGAGATGGACAGAATGTCAGTTATTATTGACATGCAGTAAGATCAATTAATGATTTTATTACCTTGACTTGATCCTTTGGTAATCCTTTATGGGCCATCCTGCATTTAACTGAAAATTAAAGTTGTTGGAGAATGAATGGAGCATCCCCTGTGTTCAGATGAGGAATTGTGTAGCAGCAGGTTAGGTCATTCCAGTGGGATTTTTGGACATGGATCTCCAAGGCCCGAAGGGGTCAGGCTCTTTCTGAGCTCTGGTCTGCAGTGAAATTGATGAGAAGAGTGATTTTAAGCAGAATTCTCTCATTAAAGGACGATGCAGTGATAATTCATTCTCCACGAGCATTCAACCTTCGCACTGTCTCCTGGTCCTGAAAATTGCTTTTGTGTGTTGGATCTGAGAAGTGTTCATTGCAGGAGTCCTGCATTGCTTTGGCAGGATGGATGAGGATGGGGATTTTATACTTTTATTTTCCATCTCCTCTCCACCCCACTAGTACATACTGGCACTCCCTGTGCTGCCTGGCCTGGTTTGCTGCGGCACAGCAAGGATCAGCACTTGAGCCACAAAGCCTCAAAGCCACGTCCATGAGCATCCCAGTCCCTTTCATTCTTAATCCCTTCAGACTTAACCTTCCAGATAAGCTGTAAAATGTCCCCTGCCTTCCCTTTCAACTGTGGCAGTCATCTACAGGAGGTATAAATAGACTGCTGTGAGGCTGGCAGAGCAGGAGATCTGTGACTTTTGGTTATAGTGCTTATCTAGACAAACAGGATTTGTCTGGGAATGTTTTTAACTGTAAAATGAGGGCGCTATAAAAGAAAATGAAGCTTCACTCTGATACAAGAGCCTGTAAGGAAGGGTAATCCTTAATTTGGATTCTATTGTCCCCAGGTGAATAAAGTCCTGCCATACAAACTTGGTGACATTTCAGTAAATGAATTGTTTACCTGTTGATTGATTTTTATAATCCTTCTTGCATTTTGTTTGATGTTTTCCCCTTATTTTGTTAATGTGGAAGTCACTTTAAATAAATGATTCTCAGACCTTTCTCCAGGGCCAAAGATGAACACTGTTCCTCAGAGAAAAAACTGGGAAAAATCAGGAGATGGTGCTGGAATATGAGGAACACTTAGACAACTTCACTGTTATATTCAGTGCCATTTTGATTTGGGTTTTGTGGCCATCAGAGAAGTGTAATTTACCTTTTCAAGCAAGTTGGGAAAATGGAACAAAAAGGCTTAAACCATCTGGAGGAGGGGTAGGGAGGGGATAGCTAAGGCTCTTTCCACGTGAGAACAGATTCAGGTTAGATAAGAAATTCCATGGAAGAATTTTTTTTCTATTTTAAGAGTGATGAAGCACTGGAAAAAGGACCAAGCAAGCTGAAGCAACTCCATCCTTGGAGATCTTCAAGCCTAAATTGGTAAGGCTCTGAACAATCTCTTGAGGTTGAACTGTGTGGAGCATCAAGTTAGGTTATAGGGGTTTGTTAAGACACACAGAAAATAATTAATTCCGTTTGAGGTGCCTGAGAAGAATGGCACTGTGCACAGATAACAGGTGCATGTTGTGTGTCTGCTAAATGTGTTTCCTTCTAAATATTGGTGCCAGATTGAAAAGGCTTCTCTCAATGTAGAGGATCACGTGAAAAGAGTGAGTGCAGACTGTCTGTGGTGTGTGTTACACTGATGTCGAGCCCTGGAGATTATGTTCCACCTATAACCAGGACCTGAAGGTCCACTGAAAAAAACTATAACAGTTCAACATTCTAGGGTCAAGTAACAGTAAAAAATTCTGTACCCTTCATCAACATTTTAAACTTCCATTTTGAGGATGGCACAAGAAGCTGCATCCAAGTCCTCCTTTGGGCACAACATGTGTTTGTCACAGCTGAGGACAGGGCCCTGGATGGCCCTGCACAGCCTGACAGGAGCAGCAGGCATTGGAGCAGGAAATTAAAGCCATAGTGTCATTCTCAGCCAGCAATGGAGAAGGAGCACATGGTCAACACCGACCTTGAATTCCCAAGTTTTTATTGAGAGTGTTTTGCAGACTGCTATTAGAGAGCCACACAGGCTTTTTACACATTCCTTTCTGGAATAAAACCATTTCTGATAGATAAAAATACAGCTTTTGCTTGCCCTTTAGTGGGAGTGAAATAGGGTTTGTATATCAGAGAAAACTGAAAGAATGCTTTCAACCAGCACAAAAACTTCTGGAACTTCTGAGACTACTGAGGAATAAAATGAGTTGTGTGTATTTCCATTTTCCTGGAGAGCTGAAAAAGCCTCTCCACTGCTGGGTCCAGCAACATAAATCAAGTTATTTGCTGTATAGCCAAGCATTGAACTTAAATATTTTGTGTGGCATAGCAATTAAAGAAGTGCTGTTGCTGATGTTTATTACAGATTGCTGGTAATCATGGAATCACTGAGGCTGGAAAATCCCTCGCAGCCCATGGAGTCCAAGCTGTGCCCCATGGCCACCTTGTCCCCAGCCCAGAGCACTCAGTGCCACCTGCAGCCCTTCCTTGGACACCTCCAGCCATGGGCACTCCAAAGCTCCCTGGGCAGCCCCTGCCAAGGCCTGAGCACCCTTTCCATGGAGAAATTCCTGCTGCTGTCCAAGCTGAGCCTCCCCTGGCACAGCTTGAGGCCCTTTCCCCTCATCCTGTCCCTTGTAACCTCAAAAGTTTATAGGAGGTGCTGGAGCTGCTTTGAAATAAAGATGGAGTTTTTTTTCTATGCAGTGAATTTTCCATTCAAATTTGAAATCCTTTTTTGTAGTGTGATCTGCTACTAAGTATTTCTAATGGAATGATAATTGGAACAGAGAAACTGTTTCAAGATGAAATTAATTCCTTTATCCTGATTGTGAATAGTGTTGGGTCAACTGCTGGGTATCAGATTTGCAGGGGTAGTGAATTTTGCTAAAAAGCTGAAAATACATTTTTAGTGTGCATTTTATAGTTAATGTAAATTTTGTCACTTGGCATAGATCTATTCCCACAAAACAGAATACAGATAGGCGGGACAAATGTTCACAAAGCTAAAGTGGAGATATTTCAATTTATTTTTCTATTTTCTTTTATGTTTATGTTGACATTTCACTCATCTGTAAATAGAAAATCTTTCATTCTGAAAGTTGTTTCCAACTTAGATTAACTGCCCATGAAATTTATAAATTTGAGTTCTGTGAACAACGTTTTTTTTTACGCATGTTCCACATACTCCTCATGTTTTGCATTTTTTGTTCATTACATTGAAGGATGACTATAGGGACAAATACAGATAAGATGGGAACAGTTACTCATTAACTTGCATTAGTTCTGCTGCACATTGCTTTGCTTCCTTATTCGTTTTCCCTCTACTTCCCCAAAACCTTCCAGGGCTGAAGGAATATGCCCAGACCAGAGTAGGACACTTTCAAAGGGATTCTTATGGCAAAAGGGCCATGTACCAAGTTGACTTTTTGTGTTTCGGAGTCTTTTTCTTGCCTGCATTACATTTACCTTTTTACAAGCATGGTTACCTTCAGATGACCCCACTAACTGAAAATTCCTGGGGTAAATAATGTGGGGAAGACTCTTTCTCCCTTTCTCTCTTTCTCCCTTTCTCCCTTTCTCCCTTTCTCCCTTTCTCCCTTTCTCTCTTTCTCTCTCTCTCTCTTTCTCTCTCTCTCCCTCTCTCTCTTTCTCCCTTTCTCTCTTTCTCTCTTTCTCTCTTTTCTTTCTTTCTTTCTTTCTCTCTTTCTCTCTTTCTCTCTCTCTTTTTCTCTTTCTCTCTCTTTCTCTCTCTTTCTCTTTCTCTCTTTCTCTCTTTCTCTCTATCTCTCTCTCTTTCTCTCTATCTCTCTTTCTCTCTNATCTCTCTCTCTTTCTCTCTATCTCTCTTTCTCTCTCTCTTTCTCTCTCTCTTTCTCTCTCTCTTTCTCTCTCTCTTTCTCTCTCTCTTTCTCTCTCTCTTTCTCTCTCTCTTTCTCTCTCTCTTTCTCTCTCTCTTTCTCTCTCTCTTTCTCTCTCTCTTTCTCTCTCTCTTTCTCTCTCTCTTTCTCTCTCTCTTTCTCTCTCTCTTTCTCTCTCTCTTTCTCTCTCTCTTTCTCTCTCTCTTTCTCTCTCTCTTTCTCTCTCTCTTTCTCTCTTTCTCTCTTCTCTCTCTCTTTCCCTTTCCCTTTCCCTTTCTTTCTCTTCTCCTTCTCTCTTATCTTTCTTTCTTTCTCTCTCCTAAGCACAGTACTTTCCTCTGAATTATTGGAAAATATGAAGTGTGCATGGCAAGAGATCTGTCTGAGGACCTCACAGAAGTTGCTGCTTCCGAGGCCCAGAATTTCTGTACCTCAGATAACTTTATTTTCATTTTATTTTGATTCAAAAAAATGCTTAGTGGGAGGAATTCAACCTTTGCAGGAAGTACTTTTAAAAAAGAGGTGTAGTGATAGTAAAAGGGTTTGTCTATGGATATAAAGCTAGCATTTTATATATTTTCTTCTAAAATTAATTTCTAGCAAACTCTCCATTCCTCACTCTCTCAGAGTTCACCTTTGGTTACTAATTAATAACATATTTGCATTAATATCAGTATAAATATATACTCTCCACTTGGTTTTTGGAATGATATTAAAAGGATCTGGTTTTAAAATACTGGAAAAAAATGAATCAGACAATTCTCAGTTCAAATGCCTGAAACTCAGTCCTCTAGGTTCTTTGTGATGTTAATTGGAACAGGGAGGGACAGGGCTAAGGTGGTCTGAGTTTTTCTAACTCAAAAATGGCTTAGTGCTGGGAAGTGATGGATGAGGACACAAACCTTTGGCTTGTAGATTTAATTTTCAAGGTCAAAATTCAATAAATCATTTGTGGCTGAAGAAGAAGGATGGAATTTCCATAGCTTTTGGATTAGGTGACCTGTTAAGTAACAGAAATAACCTGGAGGAAACATACTTGGAATGTGCAGTTGTGCAATCACAGAATTGCTGGGGTTGGAAAAGACCTTCAAGACCAAGTCCAACCATCAACCCGCATCACTCTGTTCCCCACTAACAATATCTGCAAGTGCCACATCCACACATTTTTTGAGAACTTCCAGGGATGGGGAACTCCACTCCTGCCCTGAACAGCCCCTCCCAGGGCTTTACAACCTTTTGAGTGGAGAACTCTTTCCTGATGTCCAACCTAAGCCTCTCCGGGCATAGTTTGAGGCCATTTCCCCTTGTCCTGTCTCAACTTCTTGGGAGCAGAGCCTGATCCCCTCTGGCTGCCCCCTTCTATCAGGGAGTTGTGCAGAGCCAGAAGGTCCCCCTGCGCCTCCTTGCTCCAAACTGAAATTTATAAACTGCTAATTTGAATAAAAAGGGACAATCTTTTTATGAACTTGTTTGTTTTAGCAATTTTCACATGACATCACTGGTTTTATATCAGTGCTTATCCTGCTGGCATCTGTTTATTCAAATAGCGAGGCAGAGCAGAGATTGAAAAGAGCTTTTCTCTTTGAAAAAGTAAGTCTTTCAAATCCAAGTGCCAAAAAGAAAGGTGGTGAGTGTTGATGTGGGGTACATGATACACGTTATGCAGTGGGACCATCCAGTTGTATGGCAGGATAAAGTCAGTGTGATTCCACTTCCTAAACCTGTTTCCTGGGGCAACTGCCGGTGTTGTGGCAAGAGAACTTAATGTGTTCCGGAAGAGGGAGTTCATGGCAGTCTGCCCTCTGCTTATTTTGTCTTTTTGCTAACTCATAAAAGCACCATAGTTGTGCATTTCTTTGAAGTGTTTGCAAGGTTATTTTAGCTGGAAAGTTAAAATATAGAGTATTACCTCTGAATGTGCAAGAGGTGTAAAACACTCGCCTTAGTGTCATAAATACACAATGAAAAAATACCTGGGTTTTATGTTCTGTGACAGCACTTCCATAAAATACTTCTGTAATGAGTGAGGAACAAGTTTCACAGAGCTGAATTTTAAAACAAACTTTATTGCTGGAGCTGCTGCTCTTTTCCAGAGTGCACCACATTGTGAGAACTTCAATCTCTTCCCCGCCTTTTGCTGTTTGTGAATTAATACTGTGGGTCATTTTAATTCTTACATAATTTTTGTACTTGTGTCTGCTTAGAAGCCAAATGGAATGAAAGGATGAATCATTAGTGCTCTCAAGTACAAGAATCAGAAGCTGCTCAGAATTTAAATTGGAGCTCTCTAAATAATATACATAATTAGTCTCCCGGGAATGCCTGAAACAGAAGATTTTGATGCATTAAGTGTACATCAAACATCTTTTGCTTTCCTTAGTAAATGCCAGGTGACCCAGATGGAGCTGAACAACCTGAACACAGAAACAACAGGAAATTGGAGAGGAAATTTGCTCACTTTAGCACTGTGAGAAGTGAGAGGATTTTTGCCACTGCTTTTCCTGAAGAGCTGAAGCATTCCATGTTTTCTGGGGTCCCAGACCCACGTGTACTTTGCTTGTGTTGATGTCAGCTGTCCTCGCTGCTGCTCCATAAGTTCTGTTGGAATGGAGGCACTTTCTTCCTCACTGCCTGAGCCAAATCCTTGAAGTCTCTATTTTTGGGAGCTGCTGTCAGATTTCTTCACTGTTTGTTTTAGGTGACAAGAGCTCAGGTGAGCTTTTGCAAGCAATTCACTTAATTCCCTTGATTTCCAAGCTGCAAGAAAACAAATTACTTTATTCTGGAGTCATTGCTGCAAATTCAGTGGAAGAAACTCTTCCTTGTGAGGGTGGGGAGGCCCTGGCAGAGATTTCCCAGAGAAGTTGTGGCTGCCCCTGGATCCCTGGAAGTGTCCAGGGCCAGGCTGGATGGGGCTTGGAGCAGCCTGGGAGAGTGGAAGGTGTCCCTGACATAGCAAAGGGTGGGACTGGATGGGCTTGAAGGTTCCTTCCAGCCCACACCATTCCAGGATTCTCTAAATGAGCTTTCTTCGCCTCTGTGTAGTTTTCCATCGCCTGTCAAGGGCACATTTGGAGAGAGCACTGCAAAAAACCAACCTGTTGTGTTCAAGATTTGGGGATTTACTGCAAAATGATGGTTTAGGCCTTGCTTTGAGCAGCCTTGAACAGGGCAGCGCTGTGGGACTGAGGAGGCAGGAGACGGGACAAAGAGTTTGTGTTTGGCAGGAAAGGATCTGGGCTAAACCTGTGTGGGAGGTTTCAACTCTGAGCCACTTTAAGTGGAGCCTGGAGGTCTTCTGGAATATCAGAAAAATGCTGCTTCCTGGGCTGTAAGAAACTAAATAATTCCTTTCTTTCTATCCTTGAGGCAGTAAAATTCAATGTTGCCTCTCCTGTTGAGCAAGACTGGAGAAAACTTTGCTCTAAACTAAAGCTGGATAAAACTTTGTTCTAAACTAAAATTTATCCAAATTTTCTGAGGTTATTTAATTAATTTATTTAAGACTGAATATTTTACAGCCTGTGGAGTAAAAAGAAGATCTCTGAAAGTAAAGGTGCAAGAAATGATCTTGGAGTATATTCCCAGTTCCAACTGAGAAATCTCAGGGAGTCTATTACAGTCTTGAAATTCTAGAACATGCAATCCACACTTCAGAAACACGGTTTAATTTGAATCTTTTCCTGCTGCAGGAGGCTGTAAATATCATGTGGAGCTGCTAACGAATGAGACATGATGGTAATGGGAGAATGGATTTTAATCCTTAAAAAACCACCAGAAAATTGGTATTTCATATCCCTATTGATTATTACAATATATCCATATTGATTGTTTAGTAATGCAATGTGTTTGCCTTAGTTTGCCTTGTATGTGTATATAAAATGGAAGCTATTGGAGTTTTATTCTACATTTATATAATTATTGTATGTCTCGTGCTGGAGAAAATGCAGAAAAATATCAGAGTATTTTTGTTATACAGAAAAGCATTTCATGATAGGAAGAATTCCGGTGGATAAAACTGATTCTCCATCAGGCTCGCACACTTACCCTCACCCACTGCCAAGACAGGGAGCAGTGAAGTTGACCCACAAGGTCACTGGTATGACCAGGAGAGTGCCAGAAACATCTGGCAGGAAAATGAATTCCAGATTTCTGCAGCTGCCTTCTGCCCTTGCCATGCTGTGCCATGGGAAGGCTGGAAATTGGCTTTAGAAGTTGAACTGGTTTAACATTTTTATTTAAAAAGTTGAACTTTTTTTTGTTTGTTTTTTTAGGAAAGAAATTGCACTGTTGCATCAAGAATCAATATGGAGCTAATCCTTAAATTATATAGGTTCAGAGTACAGTTTATATTTAAATTCTCATGCTGGTTTTGGGCAATACTTTCTCCAGTTCTGGGCATAGTGGGATACTTTGGGATGATGCAGAGGAAAGAGTATTTGAATGCCAGAGCTGTATTTAAATTGAAGCTGAAGTACTTCTAGATTTAATATCCCTCAGTACCTCCATGGTGGCATTTAATATGACTTTGGAGAGGTTAGAAAGGAATAAGCAAGTTCTGCATGCAGAGGCTGTTTCCTGAAGCAGAAATTTTAAGGCTTTCTGTTAAATTTTTCACACTCTACAGGAAGGATAATAAAAAAATCACTCGTTTGTTCCTTATTCTGAATTTTTCCTTTAATCCCCCATTATTACCCATGTCTAATGACACATTGCTTAGAAAGGTGGAACTTTTCTGTGGTGCTCTATAGTTGCCCCTGCATGCAGAAACCCCTTTTCATCCAGGTATATGAAGGTCTAGGCCCTCAAAAGTTGTCTGGATTTACCTGTCACTCTGACTTTAGGTAAAATACATGACAAAGGATTTATCTCCTATTATGATTGTCACAAAATCTCCAACACTTCCTCACACAGTAATTCCTGTTTCTTTTCTTAATGCAGACATTTCTTCCATAGTTACTTCTACCAACGTTTTCTTCCTCAAATTCTTTGTCACACGAGGAATTTTTTCAATTCAGAATTAAAAATAAAAGTTGTGAAACTTAAGGACTGCATTTGTTAGCAACAAAATTAAAACAGCTTCCAGCAACAATATATCACATCAATCTATCTTTGTGGTAATGATTTTAACACATTAAACTTGGATCTTATTAGGTTCAATTGGATCTTAATAAATTGGATCTTAATAGGTTAAAAAACCCTTCACTTTTGTTACTGGATTCTACTTGCAGAGTATTTCTACTTATTATGGCATTTTTCCCTAAACTGAAGTTAAATTTATTCCTTAGAAGCAAAATATAAACCAAAAAGTCAAGAAACAAATTTAAAAAAACCAAACCCAAAAAGACACACATAAAGTTTATGTTTTTATTTGACTCTATTCCATTTTCTTTGCTACAACATTCGCTGGGGACACCATACTCCTATTCTTGGAATATTTAGGAACCATATTCCTGTTTCTTGGAGTGGCATCTGGATTTTGGGGCTGCAGCTGCATTGAGCGAGCTTATTTCCCTGCTTTTGCTCTGCTGCATATTCACAGATGTCACGATCTGTGCCCTGAATTTTTCACTCTGCACTGTTGGCATTTTCTGCAGCTGATGGCCTCTCAGTGCATGTTTGGAAGCTTTGGCACCACAGGAAAAGGTATTATGTTAATTAACTGCTTGCACAACTTCCTCAGAGCCTTGGGAACAAATGCTGCCTCCCCCTGTGCTATCTCCAAAAATCTGATGGAATAACTGTAAGTCAGGAGCTGAGTCAATACTTACTTCCTTTTTCCTTGAGCTGTACCCTCATGGAGCTCTTCACTTTGAATAAATCACACAATAAAGCTGGGAAATTTCCGTAACGCTGCTCCCATACCCTAAACAAAAGGAAAAGGTAGGATTGCTCAGCATCTTGTCAATTAAAACAAATACATTGGCACTGCTGCCTTGATGTAAATTAGGAGGTATAGAAGGTTTTTTGGCTCTGTATTTTGACTAATCCTGACTAAGCTTCATCTCCATCAAAGCCTCGTTTAGACATGGCTGGATTTTGCAGACTAAATAAGTCATTAGTAAAGCACCCCTAGCAGTTCCTGAAGGGATGCATGAGCTCTAGAAGAACCCAAGCAGCAAGACAGTGAGAAAGGAATTTATATCCTGTCCAGTCTAATCAAATAAAAATATTCAGCTGTATAGAAAGAAGGACTGAAGATGAGGGGGTGAGAGTGGGAGAGAGATGCTGCAAAAGGAAAGTCCTGGAATTGCAATGATACCTGGACAGATCCTTTTTAAAAGTGCTTGCCTTAAAATTGTGGGTGGTTTTTGTTCATTTAAAAAAATATTATTAGATCAGACATCTTTCTTTTTCCATCCTTATTTTTGTATTGCAGTGTTTGGTTGGGATTTTCTGCTTTCTTCTCTGACCCTAATCAGTGTTTCCAGGATTTGTCCTTATTCAACCTTTACCATTTTCAGTCAGTGGTGGTATGTTCTGTGTTTGGCTTAGCTTGGCTGGGTGGTGTGATTTGTGAATTCCTCCATGGCAATTCAATACCGTGGAGTATATGACTACTGATATGGTTTTAAACCTTGTGATCCCTTCTGTTTGACACAGAGGTTTTCTTGGAGCCAATAAATAGCTGAATATTCCATTTAGCAAAATAGCTTTTTTACCTTTCTCAATCCTTTCCTGGCAGGTTGTGTGTGTTTTCTGTGGATATACAGCACTAACTTGTTGTATTTGTGCCTTGTTCTCAGACTCGAGCTGTGTCACACAAGAAGCTCTTGAGCCCAACTCCCTGTGTCTTCTCCATCATGAAATGCTTTACATTTTCTCACTTGTTTAAATACAGCTCAGAAATCCCTTCAGCTGCATTCCTTAGTGAAGGAGTGTAAGGAATAATTTTTCTGCCATTTGATACCTCTCTCTTCTAGGAATATCCAAGTTTGAGAGTTTGACCATGACTTGGCTGCTGGGAATAACCCAGCATAACTGCAGGAAGAGGCAAAATCCAAATAGGTTGCCTCTCTGAGAGTGCAGGTAATCATCAAATCCAAGGGACTGAGTGGGAATCCAAAGTAACCTCTTCTTCTGATTAGAAGTCTTTAATATCACATAATCCCAGAATGGTTTTGATGGGAAGGGAACTTAAAGCCCATATCATTCCATCCCATACCATGGGCAGAGACACCTTCCACTATCCCAGGTTGCTCCAAGCCCCAGAGTCCAGCCTGGCCTTGGACACTGCCAGGGATCCAACGTCAGCCACAGCTGCTCTGGGCACCCTGTGCCAGGGCCTGCCCACCCTCCCTCAGAGGGAAGAATTCCTTCCCAATATCACATCTAACCCTGTCCTCCTTCATCCAAAGTCCATTCAGGTCATTTGTCATTTTGCTGTTTGTGTGTGTTGGTATCTGGCCAGCCCAGATGTATTGTGCCAAACCTTTAATGGTTTTTCACTGTAGATTCTCCTCTAACATGAGGTATTTAGGCTGGAGAGGCCACCGGGCACCTGCCCTCCCAGCAATCTGTGCTGGATAATCCTGCTGCACATTAATCAGGATGCTCTGAGATGGAGCAGCTCATTTTACTCCTGTGTCCCCTGCAGCGAGGCTGCTCTCAACATCCTGCCTGTGGCTCTTTAATACATATTTATCCTGTGCCCACATCCTTCATTTTGCTGAGCTTAGTTTGTGTTTGCCCTTGCACAGTTGGTGTGTGGAAAGAGCAACAATCTCGCCTCTAGGCCTTCATGTTGTCAGATTTAAGAAGTGAGGCACATCCTGCCTTGTTTTGTTAAACTCTCTCAAGGTGTTTCTCCCCCTCTAATTCCTTCTCTTCACCTCCTCTACACTCCAAAAAGATTAATTTCAAGTACACAGCCCCGACAAGAGGTGGTGTTGGAGATAAGACCTCAAGTTGCTGCCCAGGATCTCAGCAGGCCTCTGGCTCTGCCTGAAACCAGGCAAATGGACTTGGCAAAGAGCAGCAGCAAAACTGAGGATTAAAAAAGCATTTTGAAATCTGAGCAGCTTGAGGAAGTGAAGCATGAAACTGTAAAATCACACACTTGGCATGTCCTGCTCTGTGTGAGGAGTCACCTGTAAGTATTTATGTCATCAGGGATTTGGTTAAATATTTTATATTATAGAAAGTAAAGCACCATATTTAATAGTTGTGCAAGATCCAGAACCAGCTGAAGTTGTTCTACTTAGCTTCTACTTATCAGCCATATAGTTTGATCATATAAATAGATTATTTTAGGTTCAGGTTTTTGTGATTTATTTTTTTTTAATCAGTGGTAAATTTGGTGACTTTTGATTAAACTCAGGTGTTAGGCCTGTTGTGGTCATTCAGAAGTATTTTCCTGTTCACCCCTGGACTGATCCTGTGCTTTTCCACTGATAAATACTGGGTATAAGGAATCCACAATGTGAACTGGTCTGTGATGCACTTTATGATTTGACATTTGAAGCAGCTGCACAATCTGTGAGACTGAGCCTGTGCTGAAATGACTGAGAAGGTTCAGGCTTTTGTTCTGGAGTTATCAGTGTTTGTCCATTGCCAACTTGGCACTTAGGGCTCCAGAGCCCTAAGGAGATGTTTCCAGTCTACTGAGTCATCTGCTTGTGAAACTCAGGATCAGGAGAAGGCCCCCCAGGCTCAGGTTTTCACTAGACAACAATCATGTCTCCTGGTTTCATTCATATGAGATGTAGCAAAGTGACACACTTTCATCATCTGATGTCATGAAGTTTTCCACTCTACCCTGGCACAATGACCATTCAAACACACTATGGGAGTGTTCACATCTGACATCCTACAGGAATGTTTACACCTGACATCCTACAAGAATGTTCACATCTGACAGATGACAGGAATGTTCACATTTGACATTTTTGGCTGCTTCTGCAGATGATGTTAGTCGCTCTCTGGGGACTTGTCTGTCACTGGGAGCAGTTCAGGCAGCAGGAGCTTCAAGCTCAGCACAGCAGCTTTTTTTGGCTGCGCCAGAAGAAATGTTCCTGCTGCTCCATGGATTTGGCTCCAACCTTGTGGGGAACCTCCATGCTCCATGTGCATGTCCTGGGCTGGAATTACTACCAGGCTCTCTTGAGGTGTACATTGAACTGGGGTGCTTCTGACTTTGTGTAAATTATCATGGAAGGGCTTGGGCTGGAAGGATTTGAAAGCCCATTCCATCATTCCATCCCCTGCCATGGGCAGGGAGACCTTCCACTAGCCCAGGCTGCTCCAAACCCCAAAGTCCAGCCTGGCCTTGGGCACTTCCAGGGATCCAGGGGCAGCCACAGCTGCTCTGGGCACCCTGTGCCAGGGCCTGCCCACCCTCCCAGGGAACAATTCCTTCCTAACATCTCATGTAAAAAAGCCTTGGTTTCTGACTTTAATATAGAACCATGGTTGCTCAAGCAGGTTTTATTGAGCCAGGCTTTAGAGGTGGTGCTGTTTTGTGCACTCTCAGCCCTGGGCTGGAACGAAAGTGTAGTCACGGGGCTGGGCTAGGTGACTTTTAAAGCATCCTAAAAAAATCTGTCTGAATATGGAACTCCTATAGGATCTGGGGGACCCATTTTGCAGAACTCCTAAATGGTCTTATTTCTTATTCTCATCTGGTAGAGATGATTAATTTGCTTCAATACCTTTATTTTTAAATGTGAGATTTTGATTTTGATGTGGATTAAACCTTGGATTTTCATCTGGGTTGCAACCTAGTCTACAACAGTGTCAGTGAAAGAAGTTCAATATCTTATATGGCTTACTGTTTTTAACTTGTTTTGTAGAAACTTAGGAATCTGGTGCTAATTGTCACTAAAATCACTCCATTAATGACTTTTGCTTAAATACACTTTCACTTCATAGTGAAATAATAAAAATGTTCATAGTGTGTTAATTGCTGTTCCAAGTTAAAAGTTTTTGAACACATATCCTTCCCCCAAACAATGTCTTAAAGTGTTCTCATCTGTTGTTTTTTCAGGTGCAGATTTTCTGGTGTGTGTTTTTCTGGCATTTTCTTGCTCTTCAGCTCCTGAGTTGCCTTTATCTGAATAACTGCAGCTTTTCTTAACACCAGCCCTTTCCCTCCTTTGAATGAGTACCAAACTCCTCCTGGAAGAAGGATGTATATTTTGGCTTTTATGTGTTGAGAGAGTAGATTTGGAACAAATTGGGAAGGATTTCAGACCTACGGCTGCTCTGGACTTAGGTGGACTAAAAATAAAAACAGGAAAGCTGCTGTATTTTCCACACTTTCTGATGTTTCAGAATCATGTTTTAATTCATGTGTATGTTAATGGCTTAAACTGAATTATCCTGAGCATTTTCTGATGTTAAAGCCTGTTTTGGCTTCCCAGGTTTTACTCACCTGATAAAGAGTTTATTCTGCCAAAACTGAAGGTGCCCACACTTGTTTTGAGAACTTCCTTTTATTGTTGTCTCCTTGGCTGGAACGAGCTCTGCTATATATTTTCTATTTCTCTATTGAACTCTGCTGCAGATGACAAAGCACAGCCTGCTCCTTCCTCTACAATTTCTGCCCAAGTACCCAATTCAATTTTCTTCCAGTTGTTATTTTAATACCATCCAGTAACTCTTTATTTTCATAACTTCTTTGGGTTTGGTGATGTGCTGGCACCAGCTGCTGCCAGAGGTGGACAAGTGCCCTGATGAGTGTTCTTTGTGATGAGTCCTCTCCTCCTGACCTCAGATGGGGAATTATTTCTAGTAGTGCTCTCCTTCAGGCCCTCTATTGTTTGCTGAGACAATGCAACTGCACTAAAATACCTCTGTGCACAGGGCATTTTGCATTTCTTCAGCTGCACTCTCAAGGTAAAAGGAAAAGATGAAATTCTTCACAGCTGAATTGTGGAATTCCAGAGAAAATGCCTATTTCATCTCCTCTAGCCTTTCCTCTATCTATTAAAGGCACAGAGAACACAGCAGTCTCCCTTAGCTCTTATTCAAAACAACAAAGAAGAAACTAGAATTTTTATAAGTAGAATCTGCCCTGCAACTATTTTGAATTTTGTTGGTTGTTGTTGTTGTTTTTGGTTTTTATTTTCCTGGAGTAGCCAATAATTTCAGTAATCAATGTCCAGCAGAACTGATTAAGAAACTACCTTACTCTTTGTGCTCCTATCAGCCAACACTGTGTTTTAAAACATATTGTCTAATTTAGCATATTAAACCACAATATACTTATTCTGTTTCTTGTAAGGCATGGAAAGGAAATGAAAGATCTCTTGAAAGATTTTTGGCCCTATTTCCACCAGGAGTTAAAAAACAATAACAATAAAGCTGCCAAAATGATATAGAGATCTTATCTCAGGCCTGACTATTCCATTGGTTTTGATCAGCAATATTGGATACGTAGGGATTTTTTAGCTCTGTAATCATTTGGATTATGCCTGTTTTTTGTGAAATCAAAATTGCTTAGTTTTAGTCCACTTATGAATAACAAAAGACTGTGAAATCTCATTCATGGCGTTTGGTTTTCTTTAATGTTTATGTTGAAAACTTAGGAAAATTGGTATCTAGAGCTTATAATTAAAAATCAAATACGAAATTGAGTCTGAATCCTGCTGCAGGACTGACTCAAGTCATTCCTAATGATGGGAGAATGCTTCTGCCATGATTAGACAGCTTCAGGCTCAGAGGAAAACCCTTTAATTAGCTGGGAGAAGAGAAACTGCTGTGGCTGAGACTTTGCAAGGTGCTTAATTTGCCTACTTGTCTTTGGCTGCAGGTGCCACTAATGCTGAAAAAAAACCACGTTGTGGAAAATTTTCAGGGTTCGGGGAAGGGATATTAAAGAAAGAGTAAATTATTTCTTTAATTCCCATTTTTTAATATTTTGCCTTGTGTTATTAATCTATAAATACAATGATTTGTCTATAAACATCATAATTGTCTCTCTTAGCAGTGACAGCTAAACTGACTTCCTTCATTTATCCTCAAAATAATTGTTCTGGTTACTCCCATGTTTTGATTGTTAACCAGGGAGCACATTGATTCCAGAGGTAGTGCTGGCCATGGACAGCAGATCGTCTGATAAATTTTTTATGTAGGGATACATTTCCCAGGAGTTCTCTTGGCTTCCTAAAAAAATCTTTACCACCACATACTCCTCGGCTCTTGCCATCCTTGAAGACTGGGATTCTGTTTTCAGAACTCAAGCAAATACTGCCCTTTTTAGGGCGATTTTTTCTTTTAAATCAATGCAAGAGCAATGGAGGAATACTCATCAGTTTAGAGCTTCCTGTCAGGTTTTATACACACTGCCTGAAGCATAAATCACTTAGAAATTCATCTTTCAGAAATCATTGCCCCTTAAAGGAATATTTATCCTTTCTATGAGCTGGACATGAAAAGCCCTGAAGGAAAGCAGACGCTTTTGGAAAGGCTTGATGAGATACCTGGGCTTGCAGTAGAATGTGTTTTTTAAAATACTTGATCTTTAGCATTTTTAAGGTAATGCATGATAATGCAGACTTGCAGGTGGACTCATTTCTTATTTGTGCTGCATTTTTTTGTCCACCAGAGTGACATCTGTACTTATTTTTTATGGCCATTCTGTACATCATCATGTAGGCTTTGACTGTGTCATGTCTGAACACAGGGAGATAAATGGAAGCTGTAGAGAGGAGCAAAAAATGAAAATGGTGGTGACCAGTTTTATGGCATTGCTGGAACTAGCACATAAAGGGAATTACTGGAAATATGGGAGCTTTGGGACCTTTTTTCCTAGAATACACCACCAGCACACCTGGGGTCTGTCTTCTTCCAGAACATTTTGGGTACAGATCTCTCTGTTCACCCCATTCTAAGGTGATTCTTGGGCTTTCCAGGTGGGCATCACTCTCTGTGGCCAGGCCTTGTCCTAGTGACAAAATCCCCTTATCATTTGGACAGGTAACACTAGGAAAGACAGGACAGCAGAAAATCAATCCCTGGCATTTCACTGTATTCTGGCTCTGATAGTACAGTAGTGAGGTGCAAAAGTGATGTAAAGATCAGAGGAAACATGGAATTTTAGGCCATTCCAAGCAGGAATCTTACTTGTTATGATATTAGGTGCCAGAATGGGCAGTGCCGGTGATGGGGGCTGCTGCTGGCACAGAACTGGGAATGCTGGTGGATCCACCTGGGGGCTGAGCTGACCTTCAGTGGCACCTTGAGAGGCTGGAGAGTTGTGTGGAGAGAAATCTGATGAGGTTCAACCATGGAAGTGCAGGTCCTGCACCTGGGCAGGAACAACCCCTAGTGCCAGCACAGGCTGGGGGGACCTGGAGGAGATCTGCAGGGAAGGACCTGGGGGTGCTGGTGAGAGACAAGGTGACCATGAGCAGGCAGTGTCCTTGTGGCCTGGAGGGCCAGTGAGATCCTGGGGACATCACGAAGTGTATGGCCAGCAGGTCAGGAAGAGATCCTGCCTCTCTGCCCTGCCCAGGTGAGGCACATCCAGAGTATTGTGTCCAGCTCTAGGCTCTGCAGTTTAAGAAGGACAAGGAGCTACTAGAGAGGGTCCAGCAGAGGCCACAGAGATGATTTGGGGTCTGGAACATCTCCCTAACGAGGAGAGACTGCAGCAGCTGGGCCTGGTCAGTCTGCAGAAGGGAAGGCTGAGGGGGAATCCCATCAATCCACACAGATATCTCCAGGAGATGGCAGAGGAAGATACCAGGCTCTCTTCAGTAGTGCCGGTGACAGAATGAGGAGCAATGGCCAGACAAAACAAGTTCCACTGCAACATGAGGAAGAACTTTGCATGAAGCGTGGCAGCAGCCTGGAACAGATGCCCAGGGAGAGTCTCCCTCTCTGGAGGCATCCCAAACCCACCTGAACATGTTCCTGCTCCAGGTGCCCCTGCCTGGGCAGGGGGATTAGACTGGATGATCTCCAGAGGCCCCTTCCAGCTCCAGCTGTTCTGGGATTCTGGGAATATTTACTGTGCCAGTTTGTGGCCCTGCAGTGGGCTCTGTATAATGCAGAGCTGGTGGTTTTTTCTGATACTGCCCTGCCTTGCACAGGGTGAGAATTACAGGTGGTCTTTATCTGCTAGGAGCAACAGCATTAATCCTTGCCTGAGCAGGGACTGCAACAGTTTCCTCAGGTGGTTTCAGTATGCTCTTGGAAATTGTCTTGGCCCCCAAGCATTTCAGGCGGGGGACACTGGGAATTCTGTATAAAACTTCTCTCAGAACAGCCATGCATCATAGTACCTCTCTTTAAGGCAGGGGCTCGTTTTCTAGTTTGCAAGGGGGTCAGAGGGAACATTAGCATATCCTGGGGTCATCTCTGGATCCTCAGGGTTGGCAGTTCCTGCTGTCAACATCCTGTAATTAGTGTTTGGGAGCTGAATTGTTTAGTGGTCTATGTTTCATACCTGCTGAAGGGATGAATTTTATTTACTGCCTCAGGAGCTGGTTATTCCATGTCTGAGTGGGTGGATATTCATGGAGATCTTCGCTCACTGCCCTTGCACTCCCCAGATTTGTTTCTCCTATGCAAGGAATAGATTCTTTTTCCTGAGGAAGGGAGAGCCATGTAAACTGTGTTTAAAGGATGTAAAAAGAGTTGGGTTTTTTAATTGCCTAATCTTATGGGGAGTGAAAATATTTTTATTACAAAATGCCACACTGCCTTATGCCCTCTCACAATTCCATTCCCTCTCCTGGGCCATTCTGAACAACAGGTTCTTCACTTGTTTGAGATCAATGAAAGACATCTTTGGGATTTTAGTCTTTAACTGATTTAAAGTCTCTTTCAGTAGATACTACCAAAAAAGTGGAAAGAACCTCTGTGTTAAACTCTGTAAAGTCACAGAGTCACAGAGTGACTCTGGATAAAGCATGGGTTTTAATTCTGAATCTGTTTTATTTTCTACAAGGCCTTGATGTTATTATTTGGAGCTATAAAGACATGGCTGATCTAGAATAGACTGTATTTTCAATCTCATTAGGAAAAAGGTTTCAATATTTATGGTCTTGGATGAATCGGGTGATTAGTTTTGTTTTAAACATGACTTAGGTGACTCTACAATGACTTTACAAAAGAAAGGTGATTCTGAGGTCCCTTCACTACCTGCAGTGTGAGGTCCCTGGTTTAGCAAAAAATGTGAAAATTACATGAAACTCATCTAGATCTTGTTTGCTTTTAGTTTGAAACTGTTTTTTCTTAAATATAGCCTTAATGTAGCACTGTTTTGGTTGGTTTTGGTTGGTTTTTTGGTCTGGTTTTTGTGCCCATGGTCAAAACCCTGTCTGAAAACACAATAAGGAGAAGCAATTTTAATAAGTTTATTTTTGTTGTGAATCTCATTATGTGTATTCAGTAGGCTAACTTACCTTTTCATTTGTTTTAGAAAAGAGCAGGGCAGATCTTTATTTTTTTTAGTTTTTCAAAACACAGCCACATCTATTAAAATTAATTAGAGTTGAAGGTCAGAGTGTCAGTGCTGCTAGAGTTGTTATGACACAATTTTAGGAACTGAATCTCAGCAGCATTTAGAATCACAATCAGCAAAATTCAGTGAGAGGAGCTGAGAGAGGATGCTGATTAAACTTCTGCTAGTGCTGTTACTCTTGTGCTGATTTAAAAGAAAAAATCACCCTAAAAAGGGTGATATTGTGAGGTCAGGGGTGGGACCGGATCCTCATGGGTCCCTGTGATTCCAGACAGATATTAAACTTGCCAAAATAAACAACCAAACAATCCTTTCATTCACTTCAGATTCACTTGAGGGTTTTTGTTAACTTTAAATCAGAGTACATAGAAAATAAAATCTGTCAGGCAGGCAGAGAATGCAGCATTTCAAAGCCAGTGAATCAGGGAGTTTTGACCACTCCCTCTGCCTGGTTCTTTTGCTATGTCAATGGAATCTGGAATTTTGGATGGTAGAGGGAAGAGCTACTCTGCTGTACCATCCCAAGACTTTCACTGGATGTGGACATCAACTTTCTCTGCCTGCTGCTGGCACCAACACAGAGTGGTCCCTGGCCCTCTGATGTTTAAAGGGAGACATCAAAGACAAATCCCTCAGCTGGAACTTGGGGAATGCTGTTTTGCTGTCTCTGTTAGTGCAGGAAGTCAGATTTTGAAGAATCTGCTTGGGTTCTTGTCCTTTGGCTTGGAATTAAATTCCTACTGCTCATTTATGCACACAAAGGTCAGCAGATCATGAGGGGGCTGGAAGACTGAATTTGAATTTCTCTGATCTCTGAGAGCTCTTGCCTCACCTGAAACCACCCTGCTTCTTTCCTTGTCCTGAAAATCCTTCCTTTTTCCTCTGTTAAGAATATCAGTGAACAAACTGGAAAATCTATGTTGAGCTACTAATACATGAAAGAGCTTAAAGAATCTTGGTTCATCAAGACAATGTATTCAAGTCTGTTATTACTGAAAGTTGATCTGGTGAGCATTTATAGGTTTTTGAACTGGAATGGCAGCTGAAAATGAACAGTTTTGTATTACAGAGCGTTTTCATGTGGTTGGGGAATGGCACAATGCTGCAAGAGGTGTACTGATTCTAGACTTGCTATTTATTTAGCATTTGTTTTAGATATAGGTTTGTATCAGGAATTAAAAGGATTACATTAGAATTAGAGATGATTAGGTAAACTGTTGTGCCAGTTATGGGAAATATAAAAATAGCTTCAAGTATAATAAGCAACTTCATTATATTAATGCAAGATATTTTCCTTTCATTAAAAAATTAAGGAACTTTCCAAATGTTATTTTAGTTCCTAGGGAAAAAGAAAATAAAAGTCTTAAATTTTTTTTAAGTATTGCTTTGTTTTTAAATGAACTGTTACCTACAAAGTTTTTTTAGAGCATTTCACTGATCTCAGGGAGAAGTACTATAAAAAAATATCACCCAGCTTAAAGGGAAATAGCCATTTGAGTTATTTTTTGTCTCCTCCCTCAGCACCTAATATTGAATTAATTTAATAATTTGTCAGAAACAACTACAAAGCAGTGGTACACTGCTCCTGCCAATTTTGATTTCCTCAGAAAGTGCATTGTTGTTTTCACTTGGAAAAAACCAAACTGTGCTTGCTGGAAATAGCAATGAGATGTGCAGATGAGAGGGATTGTCATGGGAACGTTTTATCATTCATGGGAAGCAGCTCATGATCCTGCTGCAGTTTCCTCGTGTGGACTGGGAGAATTCATTCCTTCCCTGCCCTTCCCACAACCTGGAGAGTGAAGCCATGTCTGACCAGAGGGTTTCAGGGATAACAAAGCCAAACACAAAAATAATTTTTTTCTTTTTTGAGGGGTGAAGAGGCGTGAGATTGCTTGGTGTCCAAGCACAATCATGCTGAAATCTGCTTTTTGTTCTTATTTTCTGCCTCTAACATTTCATGGGGACTTCTCAGGAGCAGCCTTTTAGCAAAGGGCCTCCAACAAGTAGTGTCAGAGGCGATTTTGGTGTCATCAGAACTCATTTCCTACCCTGACTGTTTCCTCATAGCCAGGTCCCCACTACTCTGGGGCAGAGCCTGACTTACAGATTTATGAAGTTATTTAAGGTTTGTAGAAAAGCAGAAGAAACTTTGCTTCTTCTTCCTTCATCAGCCTGGTTATAAATACAGCCTGTCCCCTTCGGGGGGCAAGAGAGGGAGAGTGTCAGGATGTTCCTGCCTTTAAAACTGCAGCCTAGGAAAAGCCAAATGAATAAACAAAGTTCTTTGGCCCTGGAAATCCTCCTAATTCTCACTTTTAGTGAGCTTTAGTCACATACCTGCTTGTTCTGTGTGCTTTGCCTCATCTAAACTCAGTTACCACAGCCTTAAATATTGTCCATGTGCTTATGAATGTATAAAATAATGGGAGAAACAGAATTATGACAGTGATCCATGGATGTATTTTGGAAATCATACACAAGCACAAGGAACAATCAATCTCGTCCTGCAACAGTTTTCAAATTTATTGAGCTTGTGTACTGAAAATTTTAAATGAACTCATGTATTTTGTATCACCATGTTTGGCACAGCTGGGCTTGTTTTGTTGATGATGTGGTCAAATGACCTCAGAAAATACTTATTTTGAAGTATATTTCCTCTTGCTGAAATCAAGGCTGTTACTTGAAGGATTGGTAGGAGAATACACTCAAAGGCATTACTTATAAATCAAACCAACCTGCAAAGCCTTGATTTATGCACTTCAAATTAACTTTTCCAAACTTGCTGTAATTTATCTCAAACACGGGACTTCTCAAAAAAAGGAAATGAAATGTATTTGTGCTGTGCACTCAAGGTAAAAATTTTGAGTCAGTATTAATCAGGAGCAATGTGTTCCAGGATGAAGAGAATGTAATTCAGCAGATTCCTTTGGAGCAGCAGTTGTTCTCCTGGCTGACAGAGGGACCAGAAAAAATGGTAAGAAAACTTCTTCTCTTAACTGGAAAGTGTGCCTTCAATTCTCTCCTCCTCTCCTTTTTCTTTTTTCTTTTTTCTTTTTTTTTTTAATTCACTACATTAATAATCCAAAAAATGCATATTGGGAGTTTTGATGGTGAAATGTTGAACAGATAAAACAGGTGAAGATTAAACTCTTTAACTGGAATTGTGTAATAGTAAAGAAAGTGTGATGGTTTATTGCCTCCAGAGGTATAACTAATGTGTCATTTCTGCTGTTCTGCATGTACAAAAAATAGTTCTGGGGTCTGGGATAGATTTATTATTCTTCATTGATTGCCTCATTCTGTAGCAGAAGGTTTCTGGCAGTAAAGCAGCAGAACTGTCAAATCCATCATGATGTGTCGGAGATGTGTCAGAGATGTGTCAGGGCTGGGGCTCTTTTTTGGACATTACTACTCCTGAAAAATGTAGCTGAGCATTATAGGCAGAAGTCTGACATTTTCAAGATGAAAATCAATCTCTTTTTATGTGGTGATTCTCAAAGCAGATTTGAGCTTTGATTGCACAAGGGGTGTTTTCACATATTGGGGGATACAACAGGGACACCAAATAATTTGGGTAACAGATCTGGCAGGTGTTCTGTAATGAATATAAATTGGAGAAATGATCATAGAAGAGATACTCAAGTCAAGATGGCACAGAAAACATTGATCTGCTGCTGTCACAGCTGGGGACCTGAAGGTGTTTCTTTTTGGTTTGTGTATTTTCTTGTATTTATCTTTAAAGCTGGAGATTAAGCAGGTAAATATGGCCTACTGTGAATTTATATTTCATATTATACCATATTTAGTGAGGGGAAAAAAAAAAAAGAAAAATTGTTAAAATTAATTGCTAAAAGCATCAGAAGCAATGAGAGATCTTGGTGTATAGGAAGGGAGGGCAGATGAAACATTTTGAGCGTTAAAATGAATGCTAAAAAAATGTTCAAGCAATCTATATAATTGTAAATACCTTAAAAATAAGGAAAGTAATTGTGTCACAGGTCCAGGGGGCTCAGCACCTGGGCATTATGATGTTATTAGAGACAAAAAAGGACATTTTTGTGCTGATGACTGTGTCTAGAGGCAGCAGAAGTCTGAGGAGAAGGGAAGCACAGAGCCACAAACAGCCAGACAAGCACAAATTTTTAGATGCTGGGAGTGTGATGATAAAATATTTTGATGTTGGGTTGTTTCCCAGGGAAGGTGTTCGGAATTAATGAACACAGCAGTCTTGTTTTCTCATATTTTTTATTCAGGGAAATATCTAAATAAATAAGAGCATGATGTGATACTCAGTTCTCCCCTTCCAAGAGGAAGGAGCATGGAAATTCCATGTAGTAGCCACTTTCAAAGATCAGTTCAAGATAATCTGTTGCTATTGAAATGAGGAGGTTTCAGCTTGGTTGTTTCTCAATTTAGCCACTCAAATCCATGCTAAGTGTCCCCAAAAATAATGCCCTGTCAGCCACAAAACACTGACACTATTTTGTTAAGGAGTTTAGCAAGGCATGACATGCATAATTAGGGGAGGAACAGTTTCATCCCTTTGAGTTTCTAGCAATTATTTAATTTAGGACAAACAGCAAAAGTCCCTAGAGCACACGAGTAGTCTAAAGTTTAAACAAGATGAAAGCAAAGATGGATCAATAATTTCTCATCCCTACAGTTACTAATAATAAGGTGAAGAAAGAAATATTGGCAATTTCCAAGCTAAAGGCACTGAGAGAAGCAAATCCACTCCAGAGTGAACTCCATTAACACAGATTGCATTCAGCCCATTAAGCCTCACCTCTGAGCTGTTTTCAGCAAGAGTTTGTTTCTAAAACTCTGGAAGCCAAGGAATTAAACCTGAGTTTTAAAAGCATGTTTTCTGAGCCTTAATAGAATGACATTTTGTCTTACTTTTCTGTCTCCAGTCATGCAGGAAATTAGAGGATGGGCTTCTTCCTGCAGACTTTGGGTTTCAGGCTTCAGGCTCAATTTGGCAGCTTATATTGCTCAAATTGGCTTGTAAATGAGATATTTGTTTCTAAAGTACGACTGATATCAACTTGCCTACAAATACTTACAACGTGGACATGTCTCTCATTTGATTCTGTAATTACATGATGGTTTTTCTTGTCAAGAGAGCTCAGAAACTTAATATTGATTTATGTTTGTGAGTTTCTGAAACTGCAATGTGACATTGTTGAGCATAATTTAGAGTGGCCTTTTTTCTCCCCTCTAATCTTGTATGTGCCAAGCCTGAGTTCATTTGGGGGTGGAATGATCTCAAAAATCATTTAACCCTGTGGTGATAGTGGCATGGATGAAGATGATGTCATTGAGGTGTCTGATTTCTCTATGGTTATCTGTTTGCTATGAAATGATTTTCAGCCAAGGCCCTGAATAAACTCAGCATGAGAATTATTAACGTTCCTTTTGGGTGTCCTGTGAGGCTTTATCTTCTCATAAAACAGCAGGAGGTGGACACGGATGCTCTGATTGCCGGTGTCCAAAATGCACTGGAGGTGCTGCAAAATGCTGTGCTGACATCCTAAAGTCAGCCAGACCTTGAAGGGATCTGTCTGTGCCTTCTCAGTAAAGTTCCTCAGTGATGCCCAAAAAGGTTTTAGAATTAAAACTAAAATATGCCAGGTTTTGATGGAATAAAAACTCAAATGATCGGTCTTTCTTGATGAACAAGGGGAAAAAAAAAAGTGAAAAATCAAGGGAGTATCTTCCAACCCAATCCATTCTGGGAGTCTGTAATTCTATGATTAGTAGATTCTGTGTTGTAATAATACATTAAGGAGCAGCTACATTTAAGGAACACAGTGGCATGTTTGTTTTCTGTCAGGTTTTTCCCTTGTATTTTCATTCCAGACCATCTATAGAGGCCCAGGCAAACTGCAATCAGTGCCCAAAAGTCTCTGTTGAAACCATTGCATCACAATTCCCCAGTTCAAAGGAGGCTACCATTGAGCTGATGCATTTAACATGCAGATAAATAAATGCACAAACCTGGTCCATATTTTCAATTCATTTTCACAGCAAAACTAAAATCATGATGTTGAAAACTGATTTTACCTTTTGCATTAATAAATCGATGGGAATATTCTGAACATTAAATTCTCCTGGAATTTCTTTTGAAGTATGATGCATTATTTGAGACATAGATTGTGGGATGTGGAAATGAATTTTTGACACGTTGCCTTTGTGATCAGAGCTCTCAGTTTCCCAGGATGAAATGAAAATGAGGAGCTGATCCAGCAGTGGCTGGATGAGGTGCACGCTCGATCATGGATACTTTTGTGTGTGTGCTGAACCTGTGCTCCCCAGTCCCTGACACACAGAGGAGTGTGAGATATAGGCAAGAGTTTGGGCTGTTTTGTTTCATTTCCATTGGGAGATTTTTTTGTTAACTCGGTGTTAACCATTCAAATTTATTCAGCTCAGTATGAAGTGTTGAGGTTTCGGGACTGCTGTGCTCACCCCATGAGTTTCTTTTACTAGGAGAAGATAATTCCTGTCAGCTGGAAGGTTTGAGGATCTTGAACAACACAAATTTCCCCTGGGGACTGATTGCTAGTGGGGTGGAGGGCAGTGGTGGTTTGAAGAGGATCATCAGAATCATGAGGTGAGGAGGAATCCAGCAGAGAGAGGTGATAAGGTGGGAAAAGCTCATGGAGCATTTCCAACTGCCTCGTCATAGGGACAACCCTGGGAACTGTTCATTTATTTGCTGTTTGATGAGTGGAGCAGCATTTCTGTGCCTGCACAGAGTGACTGGTGTCAGAGGGGGTTGTTTATCATCAAGTTTTGTCCTTGTGGAGGGAGCTAGGCACAGGCTCAAATTGATGTATTGGTCAGAGCGGCACATACCTGAGGGGAAGTGTTCTGGCTGAGCTGCTATGGTCAGATAAAATAGGCCTCCTGCTGAAATACTACTCAGATGCAACTGTTCTTTCCTAGTTGCTCATGACTGGGAAGTGCAGGATATACACCAGAAATTATATCTTCAATTTTTCTATCCTAAACCACCACCCAGATGTGCCTTTAATAACTTTTAAAGTCTGAACCATTTTCATCTCTGATAAAATTGTATTAATTACTCTATTCCTGTATTCGCTTTGCTATGAAACAGAATAAATTTTCTTTGTGTTATTCCACAGCACTCTGGAATAAACTGAAATCCAGTATCTGTAGTGTTTGTGTCATCACAGGAGCTCTTTGAAGCGCTGGCTGAAGCGGTAGAAGTGTTCTGCATTCACTGGGGCTGCATTTGTGCCTTGAGGATTGCAAAGAGAGGATGTTTTGCCATCCTGTACTGACAAATTTGCTGGCAGAAATATGTAGGGTAGGTCAGGTGACTATTCAGTGATGCTGTCACTCTTTAAGTTCTTTTAGGAGAGGGTGTGGGCCAGCAGGGGCTCTTTCCTACCTGTTGTGAACAAGGAGGAGCATCGGGTTTTCCTACACCTGACCAGAGCAATCTTTCTGCAACAGCACCATCTAAGTCCCCTTATATCTGTGTCCATGGAATGGTTTTGAAGCTGTTTACACTTCCAAAGCAGACTGTCAGAGGCATGGAGGAAGGGGAGGGGTTTGCTTCCCTCAGTGATGTTTGGGAAAGAAGGGGTGGATTGCTTCCATGGCGTCATTTGCCTGTTCTTGGAGAAAATTTGTGTGGAACAGTTGACTGTGGACCTAGAAGGCCAATGGCCCCTGGGCTGTGCCAGCCATGGGGTGGCAGGGCACCCTGGCTGGGTGGGGCTGTGGGACCTCGAGGGCTGTGTCCAGTCCTGGGCCCTCCCAGCCAGAGAGCCCTGGAGGGGCTGGAGCGTGTCCAGGGAAGGGAACGGAGCTGGGGAAGGGGCTGGAGCCCCAGGAGAGCTGAGGGAGCTGGGAAAGGGGCTCAGCCTGGAGCCAAGGAGGCTCAGGGGGGAACTTCTGGCTCTGCACAACTCCCTGACAGGAGGGGACAGCCAGGGGGGGTCGGGCTGTGCTGCCAGGGAACAGGGACAGGACAAGGGGAAAGGGCCTCAAGCTGTGCCAGGGGAGGCTCAGCTTGGACAGCAGCAGGAATTTCTCCATGGAAAGGCTGCTCAGGCCTTGGCAGGGGCTGCCCAGGGAGCTTTGGAGTGCCCATGGCTGGAGGTGTCCAAGGAAGGGCTGCAGGTGGCACTGAGTGCTCTGGGCTGGGGACAAGGTGGCCATGGGGCACAGCTTGGACTCCATGGGCTGGGAGGGATTTTCCAGCCTCAGCAATTTTTGACTCTACAGCAGGGCTTCTGTGGTAATCAGGAGTTTGGTTTTCACAACTGAAAACAAGTAATGTGTTTTTAAAAGCCAAAAATAGTTCTGGATGTGGGATCAATATTAAAATACTGAAATGTTTTTTCGGGTTTCTTTAATACAGGGAGGCATCCACCTTTTGGGTTATTGGCACCTTTACATGTTAATAATTTCTGAATTTTACTTGAGTTTTCTTTTAGTGCCAGGTTGGATGGGGCCCTGAGCAACCTGTTCTAGAGAGTGACGTTCCTGCTCATGGCAGGTGGGTGGAATGGGAGATTTTTAATGTGCCTTCCAAACCATTCCAGGATTCTATAATTTTAATGTAGCATTCCATCTTGCCAGAGAATAGCTGGTGAGTCAGAGGTAAATATTGGCAAGCATTCCATATGCTGCAGTGTAATAATTTATGCTTGAAACAAGCTTGTGGACAAAGATTTCCTTTTTGAAGTTACAGCTCCTTCTGTCTATAAAAAGGGGGAGGGAGGAGGTTGTACATCCCCAGTTGGAGGAATAGGTTGTGCAGTTTGCTTGGGTTTGGGGGGCATTGCTACACAGAAAATTCTGCCCATACAGTTACAGACTGGTGTCATGGAGTCGCAGATACACTTTTCCATCTCTTTTTTTAACTCAACAGGTTTCTGTTATCAAACCTATTAAAAAAAAGTCTTGTCCCTAATAAATGTTTCTGATTACTTCAACGTTACAAGGTTACAAGGACATGGTTTCAAAGTATGAATCATTCTGTTGAGGTTGTCTCAAAATTGGATGCAGATTTTGTCTGTTATGAAATTCAAAAATCTCTTAAATTTCTCTAAATTTGTTAAAGACATATGTATATATAACATGCATGTTAGTAAATATATTTGCCTAATATATTTTGACTGACCATATATACCCTCAAGCTCCCTACCATGTTATCTTAGAGAAGACTAACTTAATTTATTCCCAGTTTTTATAAAGGATAAAAAGAAAAACAACTTTTTCTATGCCTGATGTGAAATTCTCTGCATTGCCTCAGCTTGAGGTTTACTGATTTCCATGTCTGTTATGTCAGGACTGGAGACAGGCACCTCATCTCCAACAGCTCTGTAGCATTGTGGCACTAGGAGAGGGTCAAATCAGAGATTAGGGGAAAAATTCACTGGAAGGGAGTGGTCAGGCACTGGAATAAATTGGTCATGCATTGGAATGAGTTGCCCCAGAGGGTGGTGGAGTCACCATCTCTGGAAGTGTTCAAAAGTTTTCTGGATGTGGCCCTTGGGATGTGATTTAGAGGCGATGCTGGTGGTGCTGAGGAACAGCTGATGATCTTGAAGGTCTCTCCCAGCCTGGATGGCTCTGTGATTCTGGAAGCTGTGACATGAACTTGTCAGGTTTAATTTGGATTAATTTCTTCAGCTCCCAGGAGATATGCTGTGTCTGGGTGACTCTGCTGGTGCTAGACAGATTTCCACACCCAGACAAGGAAAAGTAATAAAAAGCAGTCTCAGTCCTGAGCAGCTACTGAATCTGTACAGCTCCCAAGTGATCCCAGGGATCAGGCCACTGGAAGGATTTGGTGAGCAAGCTTTTCCATCAGCTTCTCAGGCAGCCAATTGATTGTGCCAAGCAAAGCAATGTTTTTAGGAGCGTGATTTCTCAAGGGCTTCAATTGCTGTGCAAGAGGGATATTGGATGTCAGGCTAAAATGACTTATTTATAAATTAATGTTATGTATTCAAAATTAGTGTTGAAGAGGGCTGATTGCCATTCCAGTCACTGGTAATATGTTCCTTGAGAAGTTGTTAGTCATTCTTTATTTTTCATTAAGTTGCTAATTTTGGTGGGTTTTTTTCCCACGTGACAAATTGTATTCATTTTTCAGGTTCAACTTCACCTGAATTTAACCAGTGACCCAATGCTTCATGCATTAAGCATTGGAATGGGCTGCCCAGGGCAATCCTGGAGTCACCATCCTGGAACTGTTCAAAAACAAGAGAGGATGAATCTCTTTCTGGTGTGGTTTAGTGGCCATGGTAGGATTTGGTGGAAGGCTGGACTGGGTGATCTTGGAAGTCTTTTCCAGCCTTATTGATTCAATGATTACATGACTATGACAGTACTTCAGGTGATTTTACAGCTGTCACCTTTTCTGTTTGCATTTCTTTCCTTCTCTTGAACCACAGACACAAAGCCGAGGCAAAGCCCAGACTAACTGGATCACTCTCAATCTTCTTCCTAACAAAAGGATGAAGAAAGCATAGCAAAAAAAGACCTTGCTGCACTCACAACTTTTGAAGCTGCTGCTTCTCTTCAGTCTGGAATGTTTTCTATTTGAATATTTATTTTCATTGCTCATAGTAACTGTGTAACTCATATGCAGCTGTCCTTATGTGGGAGCATTCACCAGGATGAAGCATGAAAGCTCAAACTACTTTAAAGTAGATTATTTGCTTGTGCTTTGGAGGAAAAATATACATTTTTAATCAAATTACACATTAGCTTTTGTTGCAGGTATGTAGCTCCTTGATAGAGATTGGAAAGATTAAAAAAAACAACCTATTCAGAAGCAGTCGTGGCCATATTTAAGACCAGACTGTGGTTCAGAATCCAGCAAATCATCCTGTTAATCCTGGCAGTGACTGGATTTACACTTCCCAAGATCAGGAAAAAATTAATTCAGAGAGAAGTAATGGTGTACATCCATATATCATGTCACATATATTATATCCTGAATATTATATTAAAAATGTGATAGCAGGGAAAAGAAGAGCAAGCATGTGGTGTTGGTGTATGAGCACAGAGACTGAAGCAAGTAAGAAATGTAAATAATGAAAAGAGACGAATTCTATCTTAAAAAAATGCAGTGCTGGAAATCAGGTTACTAGCATTGCCTGGATTCATTTAATTGCCTGTGGTCAAAACATTTAAATACCTAAAACTGGGCATCTTCCCTAAAAAGGGAAGAAATATCTGATACCTAACTAGCAATTTTATTTTTCTCTAAATGCAACCAATGCAATTTAAAATCCTTTAGCCTCAAGTTGTTTTCTATTGAAACATGTAGGCAAGGATGTTCAAGTGCAAGTAACTTTTATCAGTGTGTAGATAGAGAGTTCCTTGCCAGCTGCTCTTAAACAGGCAAGGGTTTAATACTCTGTTAAGGGATGAAATGAAAGTGCATGAGAACACCTGAAAAAACCATAGATGAGTTCCAGAAAGAAGTAGAAATATATCTAGGTGTCAACTATTTCCTGCAGTTTTCCAAGAGGTGAATTGGAGGTGCATGAGACCGACACACCTATAGCTCGTGTGTGGCATTTTGGAGCAGAATCAGGGCACTAAAGGCAGGGAGCTCCTTCCCCCTGCTGCAGTTTTTCTGAATGAAGCCTCTGGGCTGTGAACTGCTAGAGAAGAAATGGTCAAGGAATGGAATATGTTAATTTTGTATGAGTTTTCCCAAATTGTTTTGGTTAACAAATCAAGGACTGCGTGAGTCTATTTTTAAAGACAGAACTCATTGCCTTTTTGAGGCAGAAACTCTGGGTCAGATGGAAAATGGAGCTCCTGTCACTAAGGATGTTTTGTTTCAGTGCAGACATTGAAATATGAGAAACCAACTGAATAATACAAAATTATCAGGCTAATCTGTTAATTAAACAAGTGGAGTTCCCATTCCTGGAGGCATCCAAGGAAGGTGTGGGCAAGGCACTCAGTGCTCTGGGCTGGTGACAAAGTGGGGACTAGGCTGGACTCCAGGGTGGTCCTTTTTCAACCTAAATGATTCCATGAATGTTAATCCATTTGCTGTTCCTTCTCCTTTTCCTGTTTTGTTTTTTTTAAATACACTTTATTTCTGGAATATTTATTTTCTAAAATCTGTGCACATTTTCCTTTATCATCTTCTGGCATCTAACAAATTATATGTGGTATAGACATCACTTAGCTCACAAAATTTTAGCTATTTTAGGGTACTTTGGTTATTAAAGATCTCTGGTTTGGAGGAAATACAATAACTACAGAAGTCTCTAAGGATTCAAGGAAATGAAAGCAGCATATGAGTAGTCTTTTCTGATAAATCTGGAAAATTACTCAAAATGGTTTGAGCCAGAAATGTATAAAAATGACAAGATTTTTCTGGGGCTTGTAATTTTGGTGGCCTGACTCTCTTTATCTGGTGTTATTTGGTCATGTTAGCAACTTGTAGCATTTATTTATTAATTTGAAAGATAAGTATTTTTCAGGACTTATGATCTGTTTTCAGGACATATGTCATGTTTTAAATCTAGAATACTCTTTATTTACCCCTGGGTTTCTATGTCTTCATCCCATTGAATTTCTACCTTTCATTGCCCCATCACCTCAGATATGTGAAGTTTTTGGCCTTGCAGAGAGAGAACTTTTGTCCATGAGCTATAATTTATTGCTGGGCAAAAGTTCAGGAGAAAAAAATCCAGTAATTCTAACATTCCTTCCATCTTCAAGTCTGTTATCAAGGCCTATATTTTATTAAATCACACACTCAAGTGCTAAGTAAGTCCAAACATACAAAAATAACTGTGTGTTACAGGATGTAACAGGTGTGTTAAATGAAAGATTTTAGCTGTAATTGTGTCCAGAACACTTTTTGATAAAGAGTTTTTGGTTACCTGCTGAATTTTCAGGTGTATAGTAAGGTAGAGTTTATCATAATCAAAAATTCCAATCCATTTTGAAGTACCTGAGGATTTTTCTTGAAAGTTACAATCTTGTGATCTGTCACAGGAAATTTGAGCACCTGGAGTTAACAGGACCAGACCAAAATAATATGAAAGGAAGGGGAAGAGGGAACATAAAATCAGAATATGTGATGAAAATAACTACAAATAGGCAAAAAGATAAAAGGGGAAATGGCATGTGGTTATAGAAGAGAAATGGATTAACATCTAAATAAACTCTGGACCAAGAAGTCGCTGACCTGCAAACTTTAGGAAGCCAGGAGTTTCTTTGGGTGAAACAAAAGGAATTTTCTCGCAGGAATTTTTCATTGAAAGGATTCTCACCTGATTGTCTGTGATCAGAGTTTGAATCATACAAACAGTGGGAGAGAAGGAGTGGAAAAATAAGCTTAGCCCTTGGTGTAAGGATTGCTTAGGGGGAGATCTATATGCAAAACAAACTGGTAAATAAAGCAGGAGCTAAATAACAGAATAGAAGGAGTAATAGAAAATGTAATTTGCATTATGAAATCAAGAATAAATTAGGAGCGTTTGTTTAAATGATAAATGTTGACATTAGATTGAGGGGAAAAACTTGAAACAAAATATTCCTTGAAGGAAGCAATCAGTGTTGGGCTTAAGCACCCATGAACTATTTTGGCTCGTGCAGTTTCATGCCTTGGGAAATCTTTTTCCTTTTCAGATAATCAGGACCAGCCACGGCTCTAATGCCACAGTGCAAGAGCACCTCCTCCATGTAGGAACTCCAGGGAGAACTGTTTGTAGTGTACTTCCCTATAAAAACTTCCAAAATCCTAATAAAAATCCCAGCCAAACTGCAGAACCAATGCTACCATTTTTTTCTTCAGTTTTTCACTCTGAACTTTCTGATCTGTGACAAAGCTTTTCCCTTTCTGATTTAAGCTGGAATTTGATCCTTTAGGGAAGACTTTGACTGCACAGACCAGTGTGTGGATTTGAGGGCAACTCCACAGTGGAAAGTACAAGGAAAAGGGAGTTAAAAGGACCAGCAGATTTCTGACCTTGTGGTTGATCATGAGGAGCAGTGTCATGGCAGCAGACAGCTGAGGGCAGGTAAGCAGCTTCATCCAGCATAGGTGACTTTTAGCTGAAATCCTGGGATTTATTTTCACAGGTATAGAAGGGAGGAACATGCAGGGCCTGATAGCAAATCTCAATCATCTCTTCATTCTTTTCCTTTTGGAAAGCATAACATTTTCTCCTTTACCTGTCAGATTCTGTATAATTAATGCTGTCTTCCTGTTCTCTCAGCTCCCACATCTCTTCCTTTCCATGTCTCCATGACATTTCCCTTGCAAGTTTGAAGGAACTGTTTGAAGGAATACTTTTAAGTATTCCATTTAAAAGGCAAAAAATGTTCAAACTGTTTTTCATATGACAGCAGAAACATCAGCTATGGCTTTACTTGAAAACTAGTGCATAATTTCCTGAGAATGGATTTAAACTTTCCCATTCCAGACCTCTCTGCGAGCAAGGTCTAGTCTAGTGGAAGATGTCCTTGCTCATGGCAGGAGGGTTGGACTGGGTGGTCTTCAAGGTCCTTTCTAACCCAGAGCATTCTAGGATTCAAACAGGTCTCCATTCCAGCCATCCTTGTCCTCTCCTCAGAGGCCACTTGGCTGCCTCAGGGTGCACCACTGGAATCAGAGATCTCTGTCAAGAAGTCTTTGAAAATCAGTGGAGCACTTGGAGGTGTTTTGAGTTGTCAAATACTAGCTCCAGACATGTGGTGAAATCACTGCTGGATCCATAAAAATGATGTGCTTTCAGTACTGCTGAATTTGGATATTGTGTGGAGGATCTGAGAAACTGATGGACAGATACTGCGCATCCATACCCCAGCTGAGGTGTTAGGAGCAGCTAAATCTGTTCAAAGGCTTCAGTGGGTGTGCCATCAACACATGGCAGCAGTGGCTTTTTGCAGGAAACCCTCTTAAAATTGGGGCTTGAAGTGGTGTGCTTTTAGAGACAATGACAGACATCAAAATGAGATCTGTCCCAGTGATTTCACAGCAGAGCAGTGCTCCTCTGGTGCAGGAGCAGCAGCGAACTCTGACCTGCTCTGAGGGTTACTCAGAATGTGTGATAAGAGGGGTTTCACATGTGTAAGCGCCCTGAGTTTCTATCTCCCACTTTAGACAGAGCTGTAGTTGCAATAACATAAAGATTTCTGCCTGTGGACAGAATAGGAATGTCTGTGGTGAAATGGATTTGATTCTCCAGCCAGATCTCTGTTCTCTTCCTTTGCACACTGCGTTTTAGGCTCCAGGGGCCACATTTTCAGAGAATATAAATTCACATTATTCCCTTGGGTCTTTGATGACTTAGAAACATCAGCTGTTTTATGAACTTTGCTGAGTAGTTTTGGTCTTTTGAGGGTTATGTCACAACCTTATCATCTCTTGCCATCATGTTCTGTATGGGTTCTGTTTGTCAAGGAAGCTTATGTGGCACTTAGGGGCGTGGTTTGGTCCTGGCCTTGGCAGTGCTGGGTTAACAGCTGGACTCAGTGATCTTAGAGTTTTCCACACTAAATAAATAACAATTCCAGGTGAAAGCACACCAGTTTAAACTCCCAGATTCTCACAAACTGGCTTACTTCAATATATGCTACAGTTTATGCTCAGGATTTCTTGATGTCTCAGGATTATTGATAGATGGCATTCCTGGGTCACACATTCCAAAGATTTACAGCTGACTGTGTGTAAATAATGGGAGGTTACTGGGCATGCTGACTGCAGCATATATTTTCTAAAATACACATCAGTGTGGGGCTTTTTTCAGCTTAATATGCAGTTTGGTTTCCTTGCTCTTCCCAAAATTTGATTAATCTGATAGCTTGGTACCTTTAAACCACCCCAGCAGCTCAGACAGATTGCAGATGCTAAACCTTATGTTCACCTCATAAGAATATTACTGAAAATTATTGGCAACATCTGACTTGAATGCAGATGTATCTTGGTCTGTGAAACTCAGTGGGATCTTGAAAACCAAAATCTAGGAAATGTATAATTGGTAGTTTTTGAAGTTAAGAGCATCAGTGTGAGCATCTACCCTTATGCTTGCTTTCTTTTATTTTTTTAAATTCTTTTTTCATAAGTTACTGCTGGGTGGGAAGGATTTCCAACCCCTTTCTGATAGAGACCAAAATATAATTTACTTTTTTCTCAACCCAAATATCTTCTGATTTGCCTTCCCTCATTATGGTTTTTATCCATTACTACACAGACTGCTCATCCTTAGGGTATTGGTCTATATCTAGTCAGTTCAAGTTGGAATTGCTCCCCACCTGTCAGGTGCTGATCCTTTGTGCTGGTCCTTCGTGCTGAGCCCAAACCAAACAAGCTCCATCCTTCTGTATTTTTACCTCTTGCCATTCTGTACAAACAGGCAGCCTTCAAAGAAGAAAAATAAATCTTCTCTTGGACAGTTCTTCCCACATAAAACATGGGGCTGTTCTGTGGTGGTGTTGTCTGTGTCCTGTGGTCCAAATAATTGGGTGGACTCAGTTCCTGATAAAGAATTGAGTGAATTTCTCTCAATTTGTCTTTCTGCAGATCTTTTTAGTGTTGTCTGCAGTGAGTCCCCATCCCTGGAGGTTCCTAAATGATATGGAGAGGTGGCTCTTGGGGACAGGGGTTAGTGGTGAATGTGGCAGTGCTGGAGGAATGGTGGATTCACTGATCCTGGAGGGCTTTCCCAATCCAACCCATTCTGTGATTCTGTGATTAATGATCTCTGACAAGTCTAGTGCTTTATTTCTGAACACACAACATGGAGCTCGTAAAACTTTATCGAAGTGTCAGTGGCTTTGCTGGCTTGGAGGAGGTTATTTTTTTGCAACAGTGGCCACACTGTTAATATGATCTCTGGGAGAAGGGTCATTTAAAGGTTCATTAAATCTGCTTCCTGTGGCCTTCATAACACAGTGCTGGCGGGGAAGAACAACTGTGATTTCCTACAGTTGTCTTGAAAAGCATTTCTATGGTATTTGTTGGAATGTTGAGATGCAAAATTGAGTGAAGTACCCTCAGACAGCTGGGGTGTGTCTGCAGATCTTTAGAATAAAACCCTCCACTTTCCTACCCCTCAGTGAGATTATCACTACATTACATATCTGAAGTGATAATGGCTGTCACTCATTCAAAAGAAGCTGGTATGAAAAAGATGATCTGTTGAGAACTTTTAGTATTTTAATTGACAAAATCAATAAGCTCCCAGCTAGACTCGCACCTCTCTTTTTAAAATTTTCTGCAATTGCACAGCAGGGAGTGATTTATCACCTGGCTTCCTATTTTTAACAGTTTTTCCAATACTCCTTTCTCATTGCTAACCCCAAAAATGTGCCCAGCTGCTCCAAGACAGGGAATGCATGAGAGGTATAAATTCTTCTTAAGTCTTTTGTTGTTTTATTATTTCAGGGGTAGAAATTTGAGACTACAGGTCAAATAGATGCTGTTGTAACCTCTGTCTGCTCACTGCTCCCTGGAGCTGCCGTGACAGGCTGGACCCACCTTCCTTTCACTGACTTCAGTGGAGAGTGTGGTACCTACATTTCAATTGGAATGGACAGAGCAGCATTTCACACCTCCTGCCTCAGCCTGAGGGACTGTCTTCCTAATCAAGTTCTTCTACAAAGTCAATAAAAATGTGGTTGTAGGAAGCACTTGACAAATCACAGGTGAATGTTAATCCTGAGAGGTGAACTTTCATAGAGCTCATTGACAATTTAAAATTGGGGGATAATGAACATTTAGACAAGTCCGCCATTCATGACAAAAAGGTGGGCTGGAGACCCACACCAAGAGTTGCTATGTAGTTACTAAAGTCCAAAGCAGCTGTTTCCAGAGGTTAGGCCTGGGAGGCCACTGTTTATTCATAACTGACTATGATGTGCAAACAATGAGAAGTCACATGAATCAATCCTTAATCACTGCAAAACCCAAGAAAGCAGATTGAGTGATCTCTGAAAGCATTTTTGTTTAAAAGAGAGTTAAATATGCTGCTAGATTTGTTTGCCTTGCTTTAGGAAGTCTTGATTAGATAGAGAAAATAGATTGTTCATCATACTGTGTTTTCCTACTTAGCCAGTTACAGGCAGTGCAGACCATGAAAGAAATCAAAGCAGCATGATGAGATATAGCACTGAAGATGAGATACTTTATAAATGCTCACACTTTATTTTTTTATTTATAGGAAACTGATTTGGAAATGAATTCAATAACCTCGCCCCCCCCCC
>VWYI01041018.1:106982-122685 GCA_013399455.1 Anthoscopus minutus
AAAAAAAAAACCCAAACCATACAAAGCAATCTCTGTCTAGAATGTCTGGTTTTATGTCTAAACTACATTTTTTTCTGCCATTCTGTCTCCATTGGATATTGTGTTTAGAGCCAAGCCTGTGGCTTTCTTCTCCTTTTAGCCCCAGGCTACATCATTCCCTAAACTGAATCTAGAAACTTTCTGGTCCCCAAGGATTGAGGAGAGCCAGCTCACCCTCCCAGAAGTCCAGCTTGCAGAAGGCATGAGGGGTGAGTCCCACCACAGGATTTCTCTGCTGTCAGGAGCTATCTCCAGCCATGGCTGGACTCACACAATTTTAGAATTCTTTCCTCTTCCATCAGCGGATGGGATCAGCACACAGGACTGCTCCCAGCTGGAGAATGAACCTGGTGCATTTGCCTCCTACAGAAGTTAGCAAAGTTGCAGATGCTCTCAGAAGGAATCAGTTTGGTTCCGCTATATTTGTCCCAGGAGCACAGCCCTATTTTAATGGGACTTCAGGGAATTGAATTCAGGAAGAAATGGTTTATAGCAGGGGTTGAACTGTAATCAGAACAAATGGAAAAAAACCCAAAAAAACAAAAGGAAGATGAATCATGACTCTGGTCATCATCTAAGGGGTGGGCAGATTTCCAATGCAACAGCTGATGCCATGGGCAGATGTACAGGACAAATTATGCAAATTATGGATTATACAGCACTGCCCTGGCTACCAGAGTTTAATGCTGTCCTGGTGCCAATCTTACGGTTTGGGAAACTCTTGCAGGATTTTTTTCCTCACAGTGCTAGAAGTTAGACCTTCTGTGCCTCTTGGTAAGGTTCTGATGGTTTCCTCAGGAAACATGTTCAGTGCTGGAACATGTATGTGCTCAGGCATGGTATTCCAGCCCTATCCACTTAAAATAGAAGGGATATCACTTCTTGCCTGAACTTAATTATCTGAACTCCCCTACTGGATCTGGAACTCTTCCTGTGTCGTGCTGTTGCCTTACGCCCAGTTTCTTCCTTATTCTTTTATGATTATCTGCCTAAAAAACTTTTTGGTTCTCTTAGAGAAAGCAACTCTTGCTTTTGTGGTTTTTGAAGCAGTCTCAGTAATTTCCTGTGATTCTACGCAGCAATTTCAGCTGTTTTGTGTGGAATTCAGTGACTGTGTTCTCCTTTGTATGTCATAGAATAATTGAGATGACAAAAGATCTCTAAGATCATCCAAGTCCAAGCATTCGTCCAGCATTGCCAAGGCCACCCATGTCCTCAAGCACTACATCCATGTGGATTTTAAATCACTACAAGGATGGGCACTCCAAACCTCCCTGGGCAGCCCCTGCCAAGGCCTGAGCAGCCTTTCCATGGAGAAATTCCTGCTGCTGTCCAAGCTGAGCCTCCCCTGGCACAGCTTGAGGCCCTTTCCCCTTGTCCTGTCCCTGTTCCCTGGCAGCACAGCCCGACCCCCCCTGGCTGTCCCCTCCTGTCAGGGAGTTGTGCAGAGCCAGAAGTTCCCCCCTGAGCCTCCTTGGCTCCAGGCTGAGCCCCTTTCCCAGCTCCCTCAGCTCTCCTGGGGCTCCAGCCCCTTCCCCAGCTCCGTTCCCTTCCCTGGACACGCTCCAGCCCCTCCAGGGCTCTCTGGCTGGGAGGGCCCAGGACTGGACACAGCCCTCGAGGTCCCTCAGCAGGGCCAGCCCAGGGGACGGGCCCTGCCCTGGGCCTGTGGCCACCCCATGGCAGGCACAGCCCAGGGGCCATTGGCCTCGTGGCCCCCTGGGCACCCCTGGGCTCCTGCCCAGCCGCTGGCACAGCACCCCCAGGGCCTTTCCTGATGGGCCCTTTCCAGCCCCTCTGCCCCAGCCTGGAGCTGCAGGGCTTGGGGTGACCCCAGGCCAGGACCTGACAGTTCCATATTACATTGCTCTGTAATGCATATCTGATAGAATCCTCTTTTCTATCAGCATCAGGGAATGATAATATAATTCATTGGAAATTATGATGTCTTGGCATGGTATTTTGGTGTTCCATAAGTGTGTAAACTCTGTTAAATCTTCAAAATGTAAGCCCCAGACAGGCCCTGGGTTGAGAACATTATTATTCTCTTAGAGCTGCTGTGCTGTCAGCAGCCCTTTCCTGAGTTGTCTCCTGTTAAACACCTGAGAAAAAGCTCTTGAGTGAGTTTAAGCTGTGATGTTCCTACAAGCATGATTTTCATCATGTGCTGCAGGTATTTCTCAGCTGTTTCCCACTGCTTGTTTTCTGTTTGCTCTGGCTTCTCCTTATCTCCCATTCCTGCTGTAGTTTCCCGTAGCATGAGGTACCTCTCACAACCTGCAGTAGCTTTGAAGCCCTGGGCTCCTGGCCAGGTTTTTATTATTGTTCTTATGAACTGTTAACTCTCCTTTTTGAAAGATACATGAAGGAGGCAGAGCTGGAGGCTTTTACTTGTACAGTTCTTCTGTCTTTGGTTTCTCGTGGCAACGCTTTGTTCTCAACACCTCTTGTATGTGTCGAAAGGGGTTTTTATTCCCTTGGTGCTGGTCGCAATTTTGAGCAGCATCTTTTACCCTCCCACCCCTCACTGAGCTCAAATGCCTGTTTCTGAAATATGAACAACAAATATGTATTAAAATTTATTAGAAGACACATTCAAAGAACTCAATAGTAAATTAGTAGTATCATTCTCTCTGGCTTTTTTAATGTTATATTGTATTTCCATAAGTGTCATCCTAATATGATACAGTAATACTTCAAGAACTTTTTTATTGTAGGTGTTTCCAAACATTTGAATAAAAAAATTTAATGCGATAAAAATTTTAACTTTTAACACCTTTTTTTTTTCCTTGCTAACTGTAATTTAGAATACTAAAGGATAGTACCTTTAGTATTCTTAATTACAGTTAGCAAGGAAAAAAATAGGTTTTTCATCTCTGTTGACCAGAGGAACTGTGGCTGCCCCTGCATCCCTGGAAGTGCCCAAGGCCAGGTTGGAAAGGACAGTGGAAGGTGTCTCTGCCCATGGCAGAGGTTGGCACTGGATGAGCATTAAGGTCCTTTCCAACCCAAACCACTCCATGATTCTATGATAATACTCCTGCTGAAATATTTAATAGCTATTTAATTCTAATGCTTTTTCACTGGTATGGGACAGGATTTCCTCTGTGCATTTTGTGCTCATAATCTGCAGTTGTTGCCTTAGTCCACGTGCATGTGACTTCTGGGGGTATTTGGGAATAGAACACTTTGTTCTGGTACAAAGTGTATTTGACTCTCTTTTTTCCTCAGGGATACTGGATAATCACATCAATACACAATAAGAAATAAGAAATCAAACAGTGTTTTTTAATTCTCCTTTTGATTACAGCAGAATGTAGGAAAGATGAAAATGCATTGCTTCATGGTAAAATTAACTCTGGTATTTGAGTGGATATCTCTTCTCACTGACATATCCCTTTGCTGCAAAACTTGTCATTTCCCAGCCAGAAAAGATCTAGCTGTGTACCTTATTGCATGCACCATGTGTCCCCCCACACCATTGGAACAGAAATTGTTCAGCACAGCAGGGACAGGGAGCTGCTGGAGCGGGGCCAGCGGAGGCTGCGCAGCTGAGGAAGGGCCTGGAGCATCTGGGTGCCCAGGAAAGGCTGAGGGAGCTGGGGCTGCTCAGCCTCGAGAGGAGCCCCAGCTGAGAGGGGCCCTCAGGCCTGGCTGGCCCTGGCTGCAGGGAGGGCTCCCAGCAGGGCCCAGGCTCTGCTGCGGGGGCCCAGCAATGGCACCAGAGCCACGGGCAGGGCCTGAGCCCAGCAATTGCCCCTGGCCAGGAGGCAGAACTTCTTCCCTGGGCAGTGCCCAGCCCTGAGCACATTGTCCACACAGGCTCTGGGCTCTCCTGGCTGGGGCTGTTGCAGAGCTGTGTGCACACAATGCTGTGCCCTGAGCTCTGGGATGGCCCTGCTGGAGCAGGGAGCTGGCACCAGGTGGCCCATTGTGGTCCTTTCCAACCTGGGTGAATCTGTGGAAGTGACATAGTTTTCTCCTTCCCAAAGGAATAAGCTAAAGGTGAAGGAGCCCTTTGCCAAAAAACTGGGAAAGGGAGGGGAACATTAGCAAGACACTGTGTGCTGAGCTCTTGCAGAGGTTTGTAAATCAGAGCTGTTGGGGATGGAGGGAGCTTAGGACCACCACTCAGAGCCAAACAGTGACAACTTCACTTAGACACCTTGTGCTGCATTCACCTAGATGAATGCAGCGCGAGGTGTAGCTGGCAGGGCCTGGGAAGGTTTTAACTCAGGAGCTGTCCAGTGGTGTTTGTTGTCCTAAGCTGGCATTTGAAAGGCCCAGCGCAGTGTTCTGGTTTTCTCTGGAGTTTGGCAGTGGCAGAGAGGAAAACTGACTGGAGCTCTACATCTCCAGTCCTTGGTTACCCAACTGCTCCAGTTCAGTGGCAATATCACAGCAATTTCTGATGAAATTCCACCTGTGTTTATCTGCACGCTGTCATGTCTAACAGCAGGAGCAAACAATGTCCTGTGGTGAGAGTTTGGTGGCACTTCTCCCATGCTCAGAATCCCAGTGAGCTGCAGGCTTTTCTTGTCTTGAGGAGTAATAAGTTTGAGTCCAAGTCCTCCTGTAAAGACACATTCGAGGTCCCCAGACCATCCCTGTTTACAGGTTACCGTTTTAATTTTGCTTCCCAGTTTAACCAGCTGTACTCTGTGAGTACTTCTCTTTCTGCTATTTGCACAAGAATTAATTTTCCATGTCCCTTTTCTGTGTCTGATTCTTATTCCCTGCTCCAGCCTGGTGTTCTCAGCTGCATCCCTAGGCCATCACCATGGTTAGTACTTTCCAGCTTTCCAGCCAATTCAGGCAGGAATTTGGCACTCTGGGTGCATTTTAGAGAAACACAGTTAAAGGCAGTAGAAAAACTTGTAGTGAGTAGTTCTGCCAATGATATGATGTAGGGTTGGAATTTTTGCTCTCATGGCAGCAGAATTGGCAGCAGGTGCCCAGAAGAGGAATAGGAACTCCCATGAAATGCCATAACAGCTGTAGTTAAACCAAAATGAAATAAAAGAAAAACTGGATCTTAAAATTTGTGCTTTCTTTCTGTCAGTTTTTTTGGATTAACTCTTTAGGGTTTTATTAGTATTGAAGGAAAAAATGTTGAGACCTTTTTGTAACTCTGGTCTCCTTTAGGTAATCAGAATTATAAAATAAACCAGAGTTTCTTCCAGGAAATGAAGTTTCTGGTAGCAGCATTCAAATTCCTTACTGCTTATTCATAAGTTCAAAGATGACTTGTTTATTTAAATACCAAGAGGTCTTGGCAGATGTTAAAGGCTGATGAAAATCTTTCCTTGCCAGTGAAGCCCCTGTGAAAATTGTTCTGTCATTGGAAATTCTCCTGATGGGCTCTTCCTCTCCTCAGTTAGTGGTGCTGTGGAGATGGGTGGCACTCAGTCCTTGAGTGGTTCTTAGCCTGCATAGTGACAGAGCCATTTCATTTCATAGAATCAAGGGATCACTAAGGTTGGAAAAGATCATCAAGTCCAATCTTTGACCTAAAATATTATCACCAAAATCATCACCAAGAGATCATCAAGTCCGATCTTTGACCTAACACCATCATGTTCACTAAACTATTTTGTGCAGTGCCATGTCCTCATTTCTCACACTATACCAGAAAATGTTAGAGTGGAAAATTGAAAACAAATGTGTCAAAGAAAATAGAGGAAATACAGGGCCGTGGATCAACTTTTTGGTAATCATATTAGTAGATAATCCTTTCTATGTTTTGTTTTCTCACCTCTCTGTAAATTAATACATCTGCTTAGGTATATGTTTGATGACAACTGAAAATGGTGTCCTCCTTCTGCTCTTCCATCCAGGGGAACATTTTTTGCTTAAAGAACAATTAAAACAATTAAGTCATCACAGAATACAGGGCCATTGCAGACAAAAAAAAAAAATACAAAAGAGCAATTGTGTATTTTCCTGGTGAGCAGAAAAGAGACTTTGTCTTGATTCCTGATTGCTGCTGACAAAGCATGTAGGCATCCCCAGAATGATTTGCAAAATGTGTTCCCATCACAATCTTTTTTTGACCACAAGAGCTGGAGAGGGACTTTGAACAAGGGATGGAGGAGCAGGACAAGAGGAAATGGCTTCAAATAGAGGGGAAAATTTAAGTGGGATATTGAGAAGGAATTGTTCCCTAGGAGAGTGTGGAAGCCCTGGCAGGGGGTACCCAGAGAAGGTGTGGCTGGAGGCCAGGCTGGACAGGGCTTGGAGCAGCCTGGAATAGTGGAAGGTGTTCCTGCCCATGACAGAGGTGGGTATGGATGGGCTTTAAGGTCCCTTCTAACCCAAACCAGTCTGACCCTTTATGAACAGGTGAGAATCCTCTTTAAGTCTCCAAAGATATCTGTAACAGCTGACATCGTGGCAAAAATGGGTAAAAATTGCTTGTTTCTTGTAAAACATCAAAGGGAGTGTCCTGCCACTAGCACACTGTGATTTGAATAATGTCCATGTGACATTCCTCACAAAACCTTGTCTGGAAGTTTAGAGTGAATGTGTCCCTTAAATAACTAAAAACCTTGATCGAGGAAAACATAACTAAAGATAAATACATGGAACTGCCAAAAAATATTCAAAGAAAGTAAACCATCAAAACACTCAGCTATGGAAGGCCTCTGAGGTGCTGGAATCTGACATTACCTGAGCCAGAGTGGGGCAAAGAATTGCAGCCATTTTTCTTTTTCTGCATGACAGAATATATCCAGCATGTAATGGGATGGGGATTGCCTTGGTACCTGTGCTGGTTCTGGCTGGGGTAGGGCTCATTTTCTTTCCCGTGGGTGGAATGGGGCTGTATTTTTGGTTTGTGCTGTGCTTTTGTCCTCCACAAACCTGTCCTACTGGCTTCCCAAGCCAGTAGGAAAAAGTGTTTCAAAAGCTTTTGAAAAGGAATCAGTTTAGAGACAAATTTAGGAGAAAAAACTCTGGAACGAGTGTTTCCTCTAAAGGAAAAGGTCTTCAGCAATCCCTTTTTTGCCAATGAGGAAATGAATACCAGTGGGTGAAAGTGAAAAAAGCCCTGCAGTTTATTGACAAAGTGCCTGTATGACACGGGGAAGAAAAGAATAAATGGTAGATCCTGAACCACCAGAACCTTACCTACCTCCCTCTCCCTCGCCCCACCAGACCAAAAAAGAAAAGACAAAGCAAAATGCCAAGGGAAGAAACAATTTGGCTGGCGATGTGCGGGGCAAACAAAATGGCGCCAGCTTTTGGTCTCAGGGAAGGGAGAACTTCACTCAGCAGCTCAGGCAGAACAGATGGGAACTTGTTGAACTTCTGCCATCAGTCTTCTCCTCACAGCAGGTGAAACTGGTGGATTTTGGTGCCCTTTCTCTTGTTGGCTCAGCTTTTCCCAAGGTCTAGGGCCTGGCAGAGTGGTTCCTGCGGCTCCCCATAGGTCCTGGCTGACTGTTTCCCAGCGACTGTCCATTCTCAGACCAAAACCAAGGCAAACAGTTCAAGAAAAAACAAAAGCCACTGAAGGATTGGAGCTGCACTCTCTCCAAGCCAGGGAAAGGGGAAAAAAGAAACTTCTTGCTTAAACTGAAAATAAACCAAGCTAGCTAAGCAACAACCACCGATCTGTACCGCACTGAGCACACCCAGGAGCGAGGCTTTGCCTGCACGAGAGCCCCCAGGGCTCCTGCCCCTGCTCCAGGCCTACCTCAAAGCTACAGCAGCCATTTCTGGACATAAAGCAGATAATTAGGGATGAAGAGTATCATTAAAAAACCACCCCAAGACAACAGGGTCGTTTTTCACATGTTTGGAGCACATGTCACACAAGAGACAATCAGGAAAAGATACTCTCTGCTTCAAGTACAGAAAGCACAAAAAGAAATAAGAGCCCAGCTCTCCTTTAGTACAAATCAACAGCCTACAAAGTCCAAGGAATGCTTTTCTAACATTCTTGTCTACCCACTGCCCCCTTGGCATAATTTTTTCTGAATGATAGCACAACAGGAAGTAACCTGTTAAAATTTTTTTCCCTCTGCAATTCTACAAACTCCTTTTCCTGTGCCCATCATCAAAGGCAGCAGGAGTTTTACAGTAAAAAGCCTCTCAGAGCTACAAATTCAATCCCCTGGGAGGAAGTTCAGCACTTATCAGCATCTCCCTCCTTTTTTATTAGAAATGAAGTCATGATGCTGAAGTAAGAGGAAACATATTGTCAACTGTCAGCTCTTGGGAAGACATCACCAATAATTTTGTCATGAAATAAGTGTACAGCCCATAGCAGTGCTGTTATTTAAGTCTGTTAATATCCTTGGAGTGGTATCTCATGATGATTTCACCCAGTCCCCAGGAACTGCTGCTTTCAGGTGGTTTGGAATATAAGGAGTTACCAATATGTTCATGAAGTTGATGTTTTCTGTTTTAGAGAAGAAAATGAATCGGATTTTAGTTGTTTTCTTGTATTATGCCAATCTCTGGCCCAGAAAGTGAGCAGTCTTTTCTACAGACTTCTAGTCATTTTCTTTATTAAAAATAACTGCAATACAAACACAAACACCTGCAGCCACATAAGACCTGTGATATTTTAATAACATTTGCTAATAATTTTCGTGTCCCTTGTAATTCCTTTGAAGCTCCATTTCTTACTGCATCTTCATACACATCTTCTTTTAATATCACTGTTTTCAAAGTGTCAAATTAATTCTTTAACAATCTTATTGACACCTAAAAGCTTTTGAGGTTCCATCAGATAAAATGAAGCTGTCTTAGCCCAGCATCAATCTCCAAATGTTATTAACTTTGCTTTGTGTTTTGTGCAGATACCTGAAATAGTACATGCAATTAAGAGCCTTTTGATCTTCAAAAGCTGACATGCAGGGGATGAAACGATCCCTGGGTGCCAGAGTCACTGGGACATCTGCTCTTGGATTAATTTTCCTAAGCCCAGACAATTTCCACTGATTTCACAATATATCCTGCATAAAATACATCTGGACTTTATACCAAATAAATGAAAGAAGACAGTAAAGCTTCTTTGTCTCTCCTGACTGGTTTAAAAATCTTCTGTAGCATATTTTTAAACTAATATTTGATCTAATGTTTTTAATAATCAGAACTATTTTTAAGTCCAAATTTATGACAATTATACAAGGTCCAACAGCAAATAAATACTGAATTTTCAAATAAACCCACCCCTTTTCCAGATGCTTTTACTCCTTTAGAAAAGACTCATTGAAGGCTGGGTGGCCACATGTTTCAGGGCAGCAAAACTGGAGCTTTTTTGGCTCCAAAAGTGGAGCCAATCGCTTGAACAGATAAATCAGAGTTGTGATGTACTGAGGCCATCTCCAGTGAACCAGAGATGGGATGGTAGAAAATCTAGAATCTTCTGAATGGGATTGAAAACTGAGTGATCCCATACACTGTGGCCCCAAATCTGTGGGGTTTGGCAGGACTGGGACAATATTCCTTTGTCATTCACAACTGACCCAATTGCTTTGCTGCCAGCTTCTTCTGAATATGTGGTTTAAATCTCATATCCAACGATTAAATAGCCTCAGGCACAATACTCTTTCTAAATTAAAGTGTTCAATATCTAAAGGCCTTTTATAGCTGTGAGCTCTACATTGAATGTGGACAATACAAATGAGGGCAGAGCAACAACAGTTATGATAAAAAAGATTCTAATTTATAATTTCACCGTTTGCTTATCATGGGAAACACATGGAAAATTACTTCCCTGAGTGAATGTGGAGTGAAATTCAAAACTAGATCTTCACTCTTCAGAGGAACATGTTTCTAGAAAAATCTCTAAAAAGCAACAACTGCCTAAAAGCACAACCCACCACTCCGCTGGAGCTTGATTTCCTCCAAGGATGTGCACAGTCAGGTTGCTTGGAGTGAAGGCAGTGAGCAATTCCTGGTCCTCATAGTCTTTTTGAAGGGAAAAACTCCCAAATGGGTAAGAAATATTCAAGTACTTCTGAAAACTCTGAGAGACCTGCCAAGGGAGTGGACATCTCCATCACAAAATGAAGACTTTGTTCCAGTGGGAGGAAAAAAGATCATTGGGAGGATAAATTCTGTGAAAGATGAAGAACAGTGCAGTAGTTGAAAGAGAAGGAAAAATAATATAAAGCCATCCTAATTCCATCTAGAAGCACAATATAGAATTTTGTATAGCCTTAAAAACTCCTGATAATTCACAAACAGTCGAAGAAGAAACACTCTTCATATGTCAGCTATAGATAACTCTTATATTGTGCTGCTTTCCTGCTTCTTCCCTGGTTATTGTATTGTTCTTCCAAGCCTCCCAAAATCCTTGCCTCATAAACCCCAGAGATAATTCCAATATATTATCCCCATCATCATCTGCTTACAGACCTTTATGATCCATGCTCATTCCAAACCAGTTTTTCCACTTGCCTGTATTGACAAGACATGAATTTTGCCACAGAGCCACAGCCCAGGCTGGCTCAGCCCTTGATCTCAGTGAGGATCTTTAGGTACCACCTGAATTAATAAGAATGAACACAGGACCCTGAGGAGCTTCCAAATCACAAAAGTAAAATAATTCTGTGTATTCCTTCCTGTGGATCTGGTACTAAAACCACAGAAGTTTGTAGACAAAGCATTAGAGCATTAGAAATGCTGCAAATCTCTTAATTTTTCTCTTATTTCAGAAAACAAACCAAATTCAGTTTTTTTCTTGTAAGTCACATTACGGAATGCTGTGTTCTCTTACATTTCCTTCTACATATAACCACCTACTTCCATACCTATCGAAGCACTCCAGCTTTAAACAAACATCTACTGAAGAATTGTGAAAAAATAAAGCAAGAGATTTTTTTTTCCTGTTCTTCTGCTTCTATTAAAAAAACCAAACCAAACCAAAAACGAAAACAAACAAAAAATCCCCCACAAAACAAAGCAAAAAAAACCAACAACCCAATATTTGATCCAATTTAATGATTTCCAGATGAATATGCTGGTCTTGGTTCACAGAGCTGGGAATTACTATTAGCTGATAATAGAAATAAATAGACCAAAAGTATTTTAAAAATATCAAGTCAAATTTTGGTTTTAGTTTTAAAAACTAGGTTTGATTAAGTAATCAAATAGTTCTTTATCTTCATATTATCCAAGGGAAATTTGAGAGCATTTAGTATTAGCATCTATTAATGAAAATTACAGAAATGGGAAGTCCCAGTTTTCATTTCAGAATTGGCCTGCATGCCTAAAATAGATTGGATAATGCTCCAAAGATGTGGAACATTGGACCAGGGAATAAACCATTGCTTGTGTGTTGAAGCATTTTGGGGAAGTATCTTCTGCATTTAACATGAGATGGGAAGATTTTAGCAGAGATTTTCCTACTGTTTGTAAAGAAACACTTTGATCCTGTGTCCCTTACCCAGCCTTAAGAAAATTTTAAAACAAAATGCTTTTGGAATGTATGTTCCTTTTTGCAGTGCATGGGATCTTCTGAGTCATCACTGAGGCACAAACATCTCCTGGAGACACAAACCCAGCAGGGGTTGGGTCTCATCTTTCATCTGCTCATCTGCTCCCAGAGGGAAGGTGAAAGGACATGCTGGCTAGGGGTTTTATCCATGCTTTCTTCCCTTTGGAAAAAAGCCCTTTGTAGGCACCCCACAGGTTTGGAACTCTGTGCTGAGAAAGAGAAGTTACACAGGACTGGCGAGCAGATCTCAGACACCATTTTTAGCAAATCACAAAATCCCAGACTGGTTTGGGTTGGAAGGGACCTTAAAGCCCATCCAGTGCCATTCCTGCCATGAGCAGGGACACCCTCCACTGTCCCAGGCTGCTCCAAGCCCCAGATTCCCATCTGGCCTTGGACACTGCCAGGGATCCAGGGGCAGCCACAGCTGCTTTGTGCACCCTGTGCCAGGGCCTGCCCACCCTCCCAGGGAACAATTCCTTCCCAATATTTCACCCTGCTCTGCCCTCTGAGGCAGACTCAGGCAGACTCTTTTCCAGTCACGCCTACCCTTGTCGAAAGTCCATTTCCACGTGTCCTACTTTTTCTCCTCCTGTCATTTTCCTGTACATGAAAAGCTCCACTTATTTTCCTATTTCCCACTGTTAATTTCTCCTGCCTGTAGCAGAAAATACTCAGTCTCTTGATTTTCATGAACAACTGGTTCATAGCTAGGACTTCTTGCCAGATTTAAAAAAAAAGAGAAATTTTTATCTCAGTGATATTGGTTTTCTTGATGGTAACTCAGAGGAACAGTCCCTGCTTAGGCCTTTTTCTCTCATACATTTAATGATTCCTCTAAATCAGTGTAAGAGGAAATCAAGAGATTCCCTTCCTCACCTTGCTGTACGTTGAACATCTTAAACGTCCATGTAAGTAATGTTAACCTGAATTTCATGAAACACTGACATTAGTGGCAATATTTGTATTTCTCAAGGTAAAAATCTGGTTTGGCACAGTAGAAGTCCTCAGTCTCTTCAGCATCAGCTGTTTAAAGAGAAACTAAAGCTATCCAGCCAATAATTCCTAAGGAATGGAAGTAATTTCTATTGAAACTGTATATTGTTTTAATCTGACAGAATTCTTAGAAATTATTAATGTTCCTCAGTCTTTTCTAAGCTTACATTAGGAACAGTCCAGGATATTGCAGAAGGATGTACCTCAATTGAAAATATTGATTTCTTCTTTTATGCATTTAACAGGCATTTATTTTCTTAATGCTATAAGTGGAGAGAGCAGGGTTTGAAGGGTAAGATTTTTTGGCTTTCCACATTCCCTAACGTTTCCAGGTATTTCAAAAGCATGGAAGCACATTTTCCCTCCACTGACAGGGGCAGTGGCTCAGTGACTGCCTCAGTTATCATGGAAGCTAAAGCTGATTTTATCAATGCAACCTTATTCCTTTGTGAGCTCTGGGCCTGCATGATTTGACTTGACAAGTTCTTCATCATTTTTTTGTGATTTTACATCCCCTTCAGGACGCAGTTCTCCTATTCCATGTGGTAATTGTCAGGTAGCATCTGGGGAAAGGAAGCTGACAAGTGTATTCTGTCAGGTTTAGTAAATTAACATGTGAAGAAGTCAGGCTTTAGGATGGGTGATAGCATCTACAGGAGGGTTTTCTGCCTTAGAGAGCCAGAAAAGAAACCCAGCCTGTCTCTGGGCTTCTTTTCTGGCTTGAGGTGACAGATTTTACATTTTCTATAGGTTTTTTTTTCATTTGTTGTGCTCAAAAATTAATGAAATCAAAGGGACTTTCTGAGCTGTCCCAGCCGTTGTAGAAAAAACAGTGAATTTTATTATTGAGCTACAAAAATGTAAATTGTTCTGTGAAAAATTCCTATTTTGGTGCTAATTTATTGGATATCATATATTAAATCCTCATGTTCTGGGTATTCTGAGGAAGATTTTCAATAGAGTGTCTTACACAACAAAAATCCTGCTTGTGTTTACATTTTAAGGATTTTTGTGGCCCTCTCAGGACTATCTGCACAGTGAAACCAATAAAAATCAAATTGCTGCTGGAGCTTGACCTCCTTTTACATCAGAGTACCTTGTGCTGAGCAACTTTATGCCCTTCCCTGACAGAGATTTTAAACAGATGCATAAAAACACCTCCAAAACTCCGTTTCGAGGTCCAGGAGTTGGAAATGCTTTCAATTTGTAGTCACGAGACTGAAAAAAAGTATTCACTGAGATTGATTTGGGGTTGGCATTTCTGGCTGGTTGTTTTTTGCTACAAAACATTCTAAATCCAAACTGTTCCATGATATGGGGGAAACAGCTTGGATGTAACATCGTGCTGCTCATAACCAGGGCACTTTTAGCCTGTTTAATGCATTAAGTCCATTAAAGACAAGCTCTGTGAGGGCAGTGTTTGATCTCTCCATGGGATTCTGTACCCCAGCCTGCTTTTAAATGTGTTCAGTGCAATACATGGTGTTTTAAGAATGTGAAAAAGCCATTAAAATCTGAAATCACCAAGGAAATGGAAAACACAAGGGTGAAATTCTGGTTTTTAGCCTTTGCATGTATGCTTGAGAGTCCTGTCACCCCTTGGTGTTGTGGGGAGCCCGGAGTGAACACTCCCCTTTGTGATTGCACTTTGCATTCACCTGCAAGGATCAGAGATTGTTTTTCCCTTATTTTCCCTGGCATTAGGCATGCTCAGTTAGCACTGATGCAGTTTCCCAGTTCCACAATTATCTTTGTAGTTCTGGCCCATGTCACAGGTTTGAGCAATGACATCACAATGGAACCTACCCTTGGTACACACATTTAAGTGCATTGGGTATCAGCCCACTCAGTTAAGAGGGGTTCACTCATTAATAATCGTTGATGTCAGCCTGAATCTGAGGTTCTGTTCCTCATGTTTTAACAAAACCATTGATTTCAATGATTTTCAAATAATTTCTTTGTGGAGTCTTTTCAGCTTTACATTGCATGGCTCTGAGATTAGCCTGAGATGCTGTCAGATCTTGTCAAGTACAACCCTGAATAATTGCAAGCCAAGGTGATCCATCTTTATATCAACCCTTTTCAGTGCAATGCAGAGGAAAATGGTGCTGGGTGTACTGGTTTGAGAACAAAACCAGTGAGAGACTCCAAGTCAGAAATACAGTTTATTAGGAAATAGGAAGAAAAGAAAGAAAGCTACTGACAAAGTCAGAATACAACCTGATATCCTGTTGGTCAGGGTGTTGGCAGAGGTCCGGTGGTACTGGATGAGCCTGGTCTTCCTCTGAGAGTCCAGTGAAGAAAGGCACCTTGGTGCCCCAATTCTCTGGTTTTTATCCAGGTAGAGGGGCTTGGCTCCTCCCCCCTGGATGGAGCATTTTCCAATGAGATGATAAGCTTATCAGTGGACTCAATAGCCCATCAGCAGAAAACCCCTCCCTGGAGGGAGGATGGGTCGTGGGAGAAATAAGGAAATTGTCCTGTTGATTTCTTATAAGCTGGCTTATCAACACAAGATTGCATCACTTCCCCTCATTCCAGTTCCAGCAGATGGTGATAGAATAACACACCTTTGATTACATTTTTTACTGTAACCCATGACACTGGGAAAAGGCACTTTTGCTGATATTTGGAAGAAATTTGTTATGGTTCAGTATGCTCTCGGAGACAAGCTTGCTTGGACATCTGATGTGTGGAAGAAGCCCACTGACAATTGCATAAAGTGTCAGAGGCCTGTCAGAAGTAAAAATGTTTGTTACCACCAGGGCAGCAGGAGATCCAATTTTTGTATTTATTTCCTGCACAAGGAAAGGGCACAGGACATAAATCCATCAAAGGTATTTCCTTGCTGGTCTTAAGAATTTAAAACTATTTAAGAGCAAGGGCCTGTGTGATCTCTGTTTGCTCTTCTAAAGCAGGCAGTGACCTTCTAATGCCATTAACACCCTGAAAGTTCCTTGTACATCTTATGAGGAATGGTTTTCCTGTTTGCTTTGTTTCTTATTATAGCTAAGAACGTATTCTTACCTCTCCAGTCTTTTCAAATCTTCCCTCTTAGTTCAAATTTTAGAATGAATATACATAATTTTGCTTTCAGCCAGTGAATGCACAGTCAGGGGGAAGGGAAGGGAAGGGAAGGGAAGGGAAGGGAAGCAGAGTGAAATATATTTTGTGCTGGAACATCCAGTGCTCAGATTTGGCATATTCCTGTTACCA
>VWYI01041018.1:122736-191131 GCA_013399455.1 Anthoscopus minutus
GGAAGGGAAGGGAAGGGAAGGGAAGGGATCACTTCTTGAGATAAGTCACAACTGAAATGGGAACAGTGCACTTACAGCTGTGTGTTAAGCCAGGAAATGTGAATTTAGCTTAGGAAAGGTGATTGGGTATTTATTTCCATCCTGAATGTTCACATTGTACAGAGCACATATAAATGATACTTACTTTTTGTTAAATTTCTTTAATTCAGAATGATCAGCCATAGCCCGAGTTTGTAGCTGACCTAAGAACAATTTTGTATGAACTCAACAATTCAAGAGCTCTCATAAGCTTAACAAGGGCAATTGGGAATCTGGAGCCACCCAAGCTAATGTGTAAAATAGTGCTTGGAATTGATGAGTAAAATAGTGCTTAGAATACTCCTTTGATGAGTTCGTATAACCGGGATCACTTAAGGGTACACTCCACTTATTGAGAAAAGTGCTGTACAGCAGAGCTGCAGAGCAAGAGCAAAGCCTGCACCTTCAAAAAATGGTTGTATTAAACCAAATTACTGCTTTAAAAAGGATGCCTGTATCTGTCAGAGGGGTTTTGCATCTCACTGTTACCATGGGTGCTGACCTGCTTCAGCATAGTACCACTGTACAGCCTTTGAGGTACAGTTGAAGTGCTTAGGGACATCTGTTTGTTTATTTTAACACACTCAGAAAGAGCAGAAAATGATAATTTGTGAAGCAAACTATTTGGTTGGAACAGAAAACTCATAAGTCCATGTCCTGTTCCTCCGTGCTTTTATCCTTTTACCTCGTGTTGGTTTGGCTGCATGTTGTTAATGTGGAACCAAACATAGAATCCTGGAATTATTTAGGTTGGAAAATCCCTCGCAGCCCATGGAGTCCAAGCTGGGCCCCACGCCCACCTTGTCGCCAGCCCAGAGCACTCAGTGCCACCTGCAGCCCTTCCTTGGACACCTCCAGCCATGGGCACTCCAAACCTCCCTGGGCAGCCCCTGCCAAGGCCTGAGCAGCCTTTCCATGGAGAAATTCCTGCTGCTGTCCAAGCTGAGCCTCCCCTGGCACAGCTTGAGGCCCTTTCCCCTTGTCCTGTCCCTGTTCCCTGGCAGCACAGCCCGACCCCCCCTGGCTGTCCCCTCCTGTCAGGGAGTTGTGCAGAGCCAGAAGTTCCCCCCTGAGCCTCCTTGGCTCCAGGCTGAGCCCCTTTCCCAGCTCCTCAGCTGCTCCTCTTAGAACTGACTCTCTAAAACATGTCCTGTATTCAATATTGTTGAACTCCCTTCCTGCTTTACATAAGATCCTTTCACATTAGAGCAGTTGTGCTTATGCAGGTCTCATTTCTGCTATGTAGGCCAGGTATAAACTGATGTAAATGTACAGAAAATAAGAGCTAGTAAGTCTTCATATTTTATGGGCCTGCCAGCATCAACAGATCAAACCAGTGTAAGCAGATTTCTTACTTTGGTCTTTGTGACTGTAAAAGGTTTAAATACATTTTCATCTTCCAGCATCTGGCAGCAGCATTCCCATATCATGGGATATGGGATTCCCGTATCAGTTATCCCATAACTACCTTGCATTCATTTTCTGTGGCCTGTTAAGGGTCAGTAATGGATCAGGTGTGGGGAGGTCTTGCTGAGCACTGAGTGCCCAGGATCAGTCAGATGTTACTCTCTGGGACTGAGCTTACTGCTATCAAGTACTCCAGGAGCTCCACTGGGTTCAGGGAGATGGCTCGAGGCAGGAAATGTGGCTTGGTTTGGGAAGAGTGTGGGCAGAACTGGTTCATCTGTAACTGCTGTGGGTGAGGCTTTGGACAGTGCAGTGCTTGGTCAGGAGCACTGGCTTTGTAGGCAGGGTGGGGTTTGCTGTTTTCCTCAGGATCCTCATTTGACTTTATTTGGGGTTATTTTGGGGTGTATGATGTAAAGCCACAGACAATTCTCAGATGTTCTGTTAATATGGGTGCAAGTTTCTCACATTTAATGGCTGTGGAACGTAGCTCATTTAATGGCTCATGGAACTTAAACGTGAAGAGGTGATCAGAGAGATGGAACAGCTCTGCTGGGAAAGTTGGGATTGTTCAGCCTGGAGAGGAGAAACTTCAGGGTGACCTCATTGTGGCCTTCCAGGACCTGAAGGAGCTACAGTAAACATAGAGAATTCCTTGGTATGGAGTGTCAGGACAAGGGTGAATGGCTTCCCACTGCCAGAGGGCAGGGATAAATGGGATATTGGGAAGGAATTGTTCCCTGGGAGGGTGGGGAGGCCCTGGCACAGGGTGCCCAGAGAAGCTGTGGCTGCCCCTGGATTCCTGGAAGTATTCAAAGCCAGATTGGACTGGGCTTGGAGTACCCTGGGACAGTGGGAGGTGTCCCTGCCCATGGCAGGGGGTGAAAGAAGATAAACTTTAAATATGTTTCCTTCCAGTTGAAACCATTCTGTGATTCTGTAAAGAGTTGTTCTATCCATCTAAATTTGAATTACTGGCATTAAAGCAAAAATTATTTTCCTCCTATTTGGAAATGACATGATGGTGTCCTCTGGTGGCCTGACAGCTGGAGTTCTGCTGCATCTGCTGCTTGCTCCTTTTTATTTTTCACTTTTCCATTTTAATTAGAAGGAATTGAGGCATAATTGCAAACAAAAGGACTGAACTTTAATCACTATCAGGAATTTATGGAATAATGTTACAGTGTGTGCATATATCTTCTGCAGTAGTCTAATGGCTGATAGGAGGGGCAGGGACAAATTTCTTTAGGACATTTCATACATATATATATATACACACACACACACATATATATATATATGTGTGTGTGTATTGATTATACACCTGTGGTACACCTGCACAGGTGAAGCTTCAAGGAAATCCCTGAGACTGAAGCCAGGAATTATTGACAAACTTATTACATAACAGCATTAAAGGATCAAGGTAAAACTTTCTGACACTATTAATCTATTAAGTGGAGTGGAGATTTATGATTTTTCCCCTATATTTGTCTGTGCAGACAGATCTTCAAGCCAGAGTCTGCTTTCCAAGAGCCCTTGATCAGTAGTGCTCAGTTTTAGGTACCAAATTTAATGAGTTTTAATCCAAGCACGGCTTCATCTCTCAAGATGAAGGAATATGAACCGATTTCCTGCAACAGGGTCGAAATGTCTGCTTCCCAAAAGAAATGCTAGTTGGAATATTAATGGCACAATTTAGTTAATCCAGAAACCAAGGAAGACAGAAAGTCGGCTTTAAAGCTCCTCATGATGCAGACCTTGAGCCTATTGCTTCAGCAAGTGCTTTTCATTCAAACTCTGAGGGAAAAAGTTTGCAGGGTTTTTGTTTGCCTTGAGACTGCACTTTTGGAAGCTTAAAAAACTGAAGACAAAGTTCAGTAGGTGCTCCAGATGTTTGAGGGTTCTGCAAATCAGAACAGGTCCTAAATAAACATGCAAGAAAAAAAAAGGTGGGTGAATTCCCATGGAATCCCAGAATAGTTTGGGTTGGAAAGGACCTTGAAAATCATCTGTTCCATCCCCCTGCCATGGGCAGGAACACATCCTACTGTCCCAGGGTGCTCCAAGCCCCAGTGTCCAACCTGGCCTTAGACACTTCACTTTTAACCCCCTGAATGCTGAGCTGTTTTTATACTTACAAAAACTATAAGAAAAACCTCCAAGCTGAAGTGTTCAAATTAAGGAAACTCTTGTAGTTCTTGTCTGGGATATTTTCTGGCCCTGGCAGTTGTCAATAACTGCCTAAATCCTGTAAGGGAATTTTCAAAAACGGACAGAGAAATGGTTTTCACACGGAGAAATTATTTAAGGGCCTGACTCTCATTTCTGCCTTAGAAAATGTTGCCTTGAATTGTTGGTTCCAAAGTGAAATTTTTGAGGAATATTGTATTTTTTATCTGAGGAGAATCTCATCCAGACCTGGGTGAGTGCAGTTGTAGTTTGAGTATTTCAGCAGCTTGATTTTTCTGTCCAAAAATAGAAAATATCTGCTACAAAAATGTTGCTTACAAACACGGTCTGATTTATGAGCCTTCTGAAGATCTATTTACTTGGCTGAAATAATGTGCCAATTAGCTGAGGTGACATAAAGTAGTTTAAAGCCATCATTAACAAAACAAATCAGACACTCTGGTGGTTCTTGTCTTCCTTCTAAATAATTAGCACACTTTCCCTGTGGTTAGAGAGGTCAAATCTGGATCCACATTCCCTGTTTGGCCATTTAAAATATAGTGAAAATGATGGAATGTGATGCCAAGTATCAGGAAACTGAGAGTCCACATGGAATTTTGTCTCTCAATCTCATCCTTCAAAGGTCATGTTCAGGTGGTGATTCTTCCACCATTTCCTCCTTGATTTTTGTTGTTAGCTCATCCTTTCACTTTGGCAAAGTGAGGGAGTTAAACTTTTGCAGAAACACTGATTTCCAGCACTAATTCACCCCTTTCTCTTCTTGCATCACATCACTTTGTTCTCACCAGTTCCACGATCCTCCATAACTTCCGCTGGATTTCTGTTCAATATCTTGGTTGTGAGTATCCAGATTTGAAGAAAAGACCTGTGAGGTTTTGTCCAGGTCCCACCTCCCAGCTCTGGGATATGGGGCAGGTGACAGAGGACAGGATCCCTGTGCCTTGTGTGCCATCTGCTCCTTCCTTTGCCAGCTGGATAAACAACTTCCCACCTGCTCTGAGCCACCAGTGCCATGCAAAACAAGGGGGCGGAAGACAGAGCTTTGCTCTGTCTGAGGGAGTAATTAGGATTTATTTCAAGGGAAGACATCCTGATATCATAATTACAGGGAAAACACAGCAGCATGGATGGATTGGAATCAAGAAAATGGTTAATCAAAGTAATAAACTTCCTGAATTCCAGAATAAAGGCAACATAGCTCAGATAACAGATAACAGATATGTAATGTTCAGGGAATAATCAGAATCCCAGAAAGGTTTGGGTTGGAAGGGACCGTAAAACTTATCCAGGGACAACTCCCACTATCCCAGGCTGCTCCAATCCCCATCCAACCTGACCTTGGACACTTCCAGGGATCCAGGGACAGCCACAGCTGCTCTGGGCACCCTGTGCCAGGGCCTGCCCACCCTCCCAGGGATCAGTTTCTTCCCAATATCCCATCCATCCCTGCCCTCTAGCACTGGGAAGGCATTCCCTGTGTTCTGGCCCTCCATCCCTTGGAAACAGTCTGTCTCCACCATGTATTGCTTGATTTACTGGAAATTCATCTGGGAAAGTTTTCTGAGTCCCAGCACTAATAATGGGAGAATTTTTGCATTTCCTATGTAAACCCTCCTAAACAGCACAGTAATATTTGTTTATTACTGTGAAGTGGTTCAAAACACAGCCTGCAGGTACCACGGTGAAAATCAATTTGGTGAATAACACTACATTATTGCAGACCCTCCAAAGTTAATCATGGTTAGCAAAAACCGAAACATTCATGCTGTCACCTGACTAATTGGTTTTTGACATCAAGACCTCTGAGTGGACCATTTTCTCCCTGTTAAGAAAAACTTTCTAAAGTTTCACTCCTACAAGTGTCAGTTTGGGGTGTTTTTTTAGTATTTATCTCCCCTATTTTGGCCATGTTATTCATTGCTACTGCTTTTCAAAGAAATGTAGCATTGCTTTTTCATGGAAAATGTACCATTAAATTGCAGATGTCATGGATGAGAGCACCATAACGGCAAGAAAAGAGATTTGACATGCAAATATGTCAGGATCTAATTCCATTCTTGCTGAAGTCAATGAGAATTGTAAAATTGGCTTCAAATAGGGATGGGAGCAAATGCACGATGCTGAGGTTAAAAATCAAAAGACCTTGCTGTTTAATCAGGGATGCTTCTTATTGTCTCAGATTTGCAAAGTAGCACTGCTTAAAAGTGCCTGGGTTTAATTATTTGTTTAATGATGTTAATGAGGTCTTGCAGAGGGGTCTGTTCAAAGGCAGAGAGGTCTGGTCCTGACAAGCACTGAGTGTGCTCCAGTAATTACATGGACAGCATGAGGCTGGGAATGGGGCTCCCAGTCCTTTGTTTGGCCACTTGGGACCTTTGATGGGTTCCTAGAGGAGCAGAACATGGGGATGGACCAGTGGCTTCCTTGGGAATCACCCAGTGCTTCCTGACAATCCTTTCAACTCACAGCTCCCTAAAGCAAAGTGGTGACATCTTTTTTTATGATTGATTGTTTTTTCCTTGATGCCTTGTTTTCCAGGAAGTGCTTGGATCGCTAGACAGAGTGTCATTCTCTCCTGTGTTGTATCTTGGTTCATTTTAAAATGTATTGGTTTCACCTAAGCATGTGCAAGTTGGAAGCTGGAACATTCTGGATGCAAAATGTCCTGATCAGGAAAAGGGTGCTATAAAAGCTTAAGCAGCAACAATAAGAAAAATGGGCTTTTCATTGTAAAGTGGAGGGTTTTAGGGAAGCTCTGTGCAAGTTTAGCACAGTGTTGGGATTATAGATCTGGTGATAGTGAAAAACACTTTCCCTCATGGAGGGCCCTGGGGTGGAGAGAGGGGAGGAGGATTTCGGGGTAAATCCTCCTGTACCTTGCAAGGCTCTGCATGTGCAAAGCAATGACATTGCTCTTTTACAGCTGCTGAGGTGGTACTGAAGCTTTTTATTGCTGAAATCCTCACTTGGATCACACCTCCAGTAACAGCCCTAAACCTGCAGTGTGTTTACAGCCAAGAAACTCAAGCACTGCTCTTAAAGCACTGAGTGAAGGTGCAGCCCTCCTTTGGAAGAGCTGAGATTTACGCTCTGCTTCTGCTTTCAACCTCCTTTGCTCCTTAACCGTCCTTCCATTAAACTCTCAACAGCTCCATATATCCTCTACTTTCCTGGGAAGACACAGAGACTCCTGAAACTCTGCTCTTAAGGATGTCTGCACTGTTGGAAACTCGCAGCTCCCTTGGAATTATATTTGTAAGATACATGGTGTGGTTACGTTTCTCTAACTTTTGTCTGTAATTCCATTAAGTAAGAACCATATTCAGGAATTATTTAAGTGCAGGGTTTTTTTACTTCCTCAGAAAATGACTGAGAAGAAGGGAGGAATATTAATATGGGGTTAGTTACTTAAAAATGAGGACTTGTTGAGTTACACCTTTACCAGACTTTGATTCAAATGATTTTGGTAAATTACAGTTGCCTAAGGGGGAAAATAAATAAGATTGCCTTCATAAAATCTTTATGGACATTTGAAATTATCCCCAAAGTGTGTTTGGAAATCGTATTTCCAAACAATGTTTGCTAAAACAGATAAAATTTTCAGATTCAAATTGTTGCCATGAAATGTTAATACACACTCTTGAAAGAATAGAGGAGAAAGAAACTTTTGATGGGATCTCAAACAGCACTTTTGAATGTCAGTGATGATCAAGGACATGATAACACTGAGTTTTTCATTTTGACATTATGAGAATTTCTCTGGGTTTTTTTACACCAAAGTGAAAAGAGATTTGACTGAGCCTTGAAAAGTGTCACATGCAATTCAGTGATGTTTTTGTACTTGTCCCTTCAGATGGCTTCCCTCTTTTGTTCTTGTCTGAAGGAAGGAGGCACATCTGCAACAGGTTCCCTGTGTGAGGGAACAGCCTCTGTTTGCTTTTCCCAGCCCCATGAAGTGTCTGTGGATTCAGAGTTAGCTCTGTGGCTGCTCTCCAGTGAGTTTTTACAATACAAATCATTCAATTCTTCCCCCAAGAAGTCACTTACAAAAGTTCATTCTTGTCTAATTTTTGGTTGTTGCTGACAATAATTAATGCTTTGAGGGAGAGTAAAGAAAAAGATAAAAATTTATAGCAAACCAACAGGAAGAATTTTTTAATAGTATCAGCAGAAGCAGAACCCTCCACAGCACTTGATTTCCTATCAAAACACCTCTGAGACACAAGTAAGGAGCTCTGGCTCCTCGATATTACTTGGGGATATCCCCTCAGGGCATCACCTCTTGGTGTTCTTAGGAACATCTTGGCTCCAATGAACTGTGCCATACCCCTGGCTCAGCTGCTCTTTTCTTCACTGTATTCTCAGATCATTCCATGCAGCTCTGACATTTCTAGAGCTCCCTTCCCTCTCCTGTAGTTGAAGCCAATAAGTAGAAATACTTCGTGGTGATTTTTTAATCTTTTTCTTTCTTTTTTTCCCCCCTTATTTTGCTGTGGTAATAATATGGCATTCCCAGCTGCTTAGAATTTTTTTTTCCTTTTTTTTTCTTTTCTTTTTTGCTTGAATCATTCTGAGATTTGGTTTCTATTTTTCTCCTCCCCATAAAACCTTTCAGTGCCTGTGCACAGAAAAATGGGAATTGTGAGGGGATACCAAAATACAAAGGGACTCCCAGAATGGTTTGGGTTGGAAAGACCTCAGAGTCCCTCCAGTGCCAACCCCTGCCACGGACAGGGACACCTTCCACTGTCCCAGCCTGCTCCAAGCCCTGTCCAGCCTGGCCTTGGGCACTTCCAGGGATCCAGGGGCAGCTAGAGCTGCTCTGGGCACCCTGTGCCAGGCCTCCTCTCCCTCACAGGGAAGAATTTTTCCATATATCTCACCCAAATTTCCCCTCTTGCTGTAGGAAGCCATTCCCTTTTCCCCATCACTCCATTCCCTGTTAATGGTCTCCATCAGTCAGCCCCTTCAGGTAGGCAAGGCCACAGTTTGGTCCCTGCAAAGCTTCTTTTCTCCAGGCTGAAAAAATGTGAATGTTTACTGAGATGCTGGAAAGCCCACAACAGTTCTTACTTAAAGCACATGAAATCATTCCCACCAAGTGGGGCAGATCTGGAAGATATTGTGGGCTGCTGGCCATGGTGGAGCTGCACATGCAGGGATGCCTCCCAATAAGCTGCTTGCAGAAGAAATCAGCCTAATTACTTTCCAAAACACAGTCACAGATGTTTGAAGCGTCTACTGGTTTGACATCCATGATGAGTTTTGAAAGACAGGATTGCAGATAACGTCAAGGAAAAAAACCTCCATGTATTAATTTCTCTCTGCACGTCTCTCCATAAGGGGTGAATCCTTCTCCAGAGTCCTATCACGGTTATTTCATTAATGTAAAAAGTCTGATGACTCCCTTGGTGCTGTATTCATGGCTGTGGATGGCTCCAGGGAGGAGTTCACCTGGGAGAGGTTGTGCTCCCTCAGTGCTGGCCCTGTTACCACTGACAACATAACACCTGTGGGGCTGTTTAACCTCTTCTCACCTTCTTGGCCGCACAAATCTTTAATGTCCATGAGAATTTGGAGGTTTTTCGTGTCCTGCTGTGGTTTTTCAGGCACTGTTATTATAAAAGAAAAAGTATGAGATTTGCTTTAAGATTTGCTTTTTAATACAAAAGCCACAGGTCCAGAGGAAGTCAGAAAGATGCTCTGAGGGCTGGAGCACTGTCCTACAAAGACAGTGTGAGCTGGGGATATTCACATGAAGAAGAGAAAGCCTGGGGAGACTGCAGAGACCCTTCCAGTGCTTGAAGGGGTTCTGGAGGGACAGAGCACACAGGTGACAGGTCAAAGGGAAATAGCTTTAAATTGGCAGAGTACAGGGTTGGATGGGATATTGGGAAGGAATTGTTCCCTGGGAGGGTGGGCAGGCCCTGGCACAGGGTGCCCAGAGCAGCTGTGGCTGCCCCTGGATCCCTGGAAGTGCCCAAGGCCAGGCTGGATTTTGGGGCTTGGAGCAGCCTGGGACTGTGGAAGGTGTCCCTGTCCATGGCAGGGTGTGCAACTGGATGGGCTTTAAGGTCCCTTCCAACCCAAACCCGTCTGGATTTCTGTAAGTTGAATAAACGTTATGTTTCCATTGATCAAGAGGTTGTTGTTGGACTGGCAGGATAAAGTACTCTGAAGAAAATACAGGTAGAAGTTTTCACAACAATGTCACTTGTAAGTGAATTATTGTGTGTTCACCAAGACACTGTGACAATAAAATTGAATTCAGGCGCCCTTAATAATTCTTGAGTAAAATTAACTTAATTTTATACTTTTTGCATGTATCTAACAGTTCATTTACACATCATAGATGTGGTCCTTGTGATTTGAGTTTTGAACTTGATGATCTTAGAGAACTTTTCCAACCGTAAGGTTTCTATTCTGTGATTTGGACGCCCACTGCTTTGGTTTTAATGGGGTCTGTGGTTTGTTTCCATGTTTGTTTTGACAGGATGTGGCAGCCACAGTTTCTCTGGGCAAGGCCTGTGCCACACCATCACCAAGCCCACAGGGAACAATTTCATCTTAATTTCCAGTGTAACCATCTCCTTATCAGTTTGAGACCATTCTTCCCTGTCCTGTCACTCCATCCCTTGTAAATAGTTTCTCTTCATCCTTGTAAGACCCCATCCCTCCTCCTGTCCTCACAGTGCTGCCTTTCGAACTGGTTAAGGCTCAGAAATTCCCATTTCTTTGCACACAATTGGCTGATGGACACAGAGGACAGGGACAGAGAGCTCTGGGGGTGCTGGTGGTGGCGTGGCCTGGCCTGGTGGCAACAGGAGCCCATTCCTTTTGGTCCCAGGCTGACTCGGAAGCATCAAACTGAGCTGGTTTCAGTTTTTACCTATTCCTGTAGGTCTCAGCTGTGTTTTCTCACAGGAAGGGTGGTCTGGCATTGGAAGGGCTGCCCAGGGAGGTGATGGAGTCACCATCTGCAATGTGGCACTTCATGCCATGGTCTGTGTGACAAGGAGGTGTTGGGTGTCAGGATGGACTTGATGATCTGGAAGTTGATTCTGTGGTTCTGTAGCAGCACCAGTGCATGGCCATTCTTGTGGGATGAGAGCCTGATGGATCTCAGGACAGTCTCAGTGCCACTTTCAGGAAGGCTGTCAAAAGCACAAGTTACCCATGTGAGGGAAAACATCATTTATACCAACCTCTTCCCAAATTCTTGGGACTGCAGAAAATGCAGCATTCCTTTAGGCAGTGATATTGATGTTCAGGGAACTGTGCTCCCTCCAAAAGTTCCCAGTGTATGTGTTTTGTGTGCCTGACCTTTCAGCAATGGCAAACAGAGCAACACGATTTTTTATAAAAGACATTTGTCTTGAAGTCCTTGCCCTGGGCTCAGTAAATGAAAATGTACCAGAACTGAATCCCCATAGGACCAGGAGAGGGGCAGTGCAAGCGAAAGGGAAAAATAAAGAAATACGTCCTGGCACTTGTGCTAAAGAACAGCGGAGCAGAAGATACTTTGTGGCTGTAAAAGTCACACTTCTTATCAATTATTCCTTATCCCTGGTGAACAGAGGGTGCTGCCTTCCCCACTGTGACTGTGTATGACACTACACTTCCCTGTTTCCAACTTTGGATATTCACATGTCCTAGGAACAATTTCTGCATAATTTCTTTTGCTATGAGGCTTCCTAAGGTTAAGTTTCCTCTGCAGAAAGGGAGCAATAATCCTGCTTTCCCTTTCCTTCATGAGAAACCTCCTGTGGTAACAGCTTTAATGAGAGCTCATAAAAGGCTCCCTTTCTTTCAGTGATTCCCTGTAGGAATCTTCTATCGATTATTCTGTAGACAAAAGAGGGAACTAAAGAGTTGCCATGCAATAGTATTGTACAGCATGAAGCCTCTAAAGGGAGATCCTGACTGCAGTTTTATTGGAGTGGGAGTGGAGCTTGGTTCTTCAGATACTTCAAATCAGGAAGTTGATAAATTCATGGGTACCCATGCAAAAATAGAAAATCAGCTGCCAATCTGAAACCCAGTGATTATTTCATTTCTGACATTGATGCTGCTTAAAATTGAGTGGTTTAATAGAAAAATGTTTTTTTCTGGAGTATAATTTGTTAAACACTGTCAGTGTTTGATAAAATCATGTTGGTTTTGATGGAAAGAATAGTCCAGTGTTTCTGACAGAGAGGAATCTTTTCTGTGCAGGACACCATGTTCAGCTGAGGAATCTGGGAAAAGAAGAGGAATGTTTGAGATCCTTGGATGAGCCTCTTTGCTTTCCTTATTCAAAATAGTCACTGGCTGGTTAAAATGCAGTGACAGCAGAAAGGATATTCAAAATTTCGGGGTCCTTGTCAGCTATTGACCATTTGTCATCCTTTCTCCTTTCTCTGTGAAATGCATGCATTTATTAGCACCTTTTCTTTTGGAAAGCTGCAATCTCTGTGACATGAACAGTTTGCACCTTGGAGGTTGTCACACCCACTTTAGGACTGAGGGAGTAGATCAGGATGCATCCAGTCTCTGCCTGAGAGGACAAGAAAAATCAGTCTCATTTCTTCCATCATAAGTCTTGTGAAGAAATGAAAACTCTTAGCTATTGGGGAAATTTGAGTCTCCATCTGAGGGATGGAACTTTGAGTAACTAATTCTTAAAGGTTCTGATTTATTTTAAACAGACCGATTAAGTATTTTCCAAAGTTTTTAATGCACAGAAAAACAGAACAGGTGACCGAATACCTGTTCTATTCCATGCAGGAACAGAACTTACCCATGGCCAAAATGAAGGAGGAGGTTTCTTGCATTTCCTTTAAGTCCTCTTCCATTGCCTTTTGCTTTCCTGAGCAGATTTTGCTTTAAAGTCATAGACATCATTGCATCATCACATTGGCTTCCCTGACAAAGGACTGGGAGATATGCCTTTGAACTCCTTCAAGGAAAACAGGGAACTGAGCCCTTCTTGCACTTTGTGCCTGGGAGCTCTGATATTCTGTCTCTCAACTCTGATATTCTGATATCTCAGGAGCAGCTCTGTCTTAGGAGAAAATATCAAACTCTTGTGCTCTTCCTGGAGAGCCTGACTTGTGCTTCATAGCAAACCTTCTAAAGGAGCAATATCATCTCAAGCACACACAGAGATCTGGTTTTGCTTTTCCAGGGCCTGTGTGTGAGTGCTGAGCTGTTTGTGTGCCCAGGCAGGGGAAGTGATGGAGCTGTGGGCAGTGGAAGGAGTCAGGAAACAAATCATGTCCTTATGAAACACAGGTGTGAGCTCTGCCTGGCTCTGGAAGGGGAATTCAGGTTTTCCTCCCTCCTCCTCCTGCTGCTAGGCACCTGAGCCTTTATAGGGTAGTTTACAAGCGTCCTACAAACAGGAGCATTTTCATTCTTTGCTCCTGGCAAGTTGCAGTGTTTTGCAATTGGGGACATTAGTGGACAAGGCCTTCAGGTGACTTTAAATGTCCCAGGCTGAGGAGAATGAGCACTTTATCAGGCATAACTAAGGCTGGATCATTTTTACAGTGGGCAGGCAGGCAGGAAATCAGGGCTGCCTGAAGCCTACCTGTCAGGGTTAAGCACAGAATGTAGATATCTTGTTTTTTCATTTAGCTCAGCTTTGACTCTTGTGGCCTTTGAGTGTACCTGCATAGAATATACCTCAATGAACTCATATTTGTTCTTTTTGTTATAAAAGAAAACATTTGTAGGCACAAGCACTTAAGATATTTTACGGTATTCCTAAATGTAATCACAGGTGTCCTGAGAGTATTTAGTGATCTCCTTGAAAATAGGAATGGTGTAATTTAGGGACTCTCTGTTGAGAGTGAAATGAACCATGGAGTATAGACTCTGAAGAAACAGCAATCCCTTCCGTTTTCAGGGTGTGGAGATGCTGTAATAGGTCCCTTCAGTGCAGCAGTGACTGCAGGAGAGTGCTGGCACTTCATTCTCTGAACAGGCTTCCCTGGAAAATTAAGGGAGGAGAAGAAGGGCTGCTTGCACTATTTGTTCCTTTCCAGGCAATTTTTCTTCAAGTTGGTTTAGTGTCAGGCTTTAGCAGCTTTGGTAAAGGCTGTATTTATTTGTATATTGATAATCTGGTCTAGGAAAAAAAACTTCCCTGGGCTTAATCTTTTTCATGGTATCAGGACCCTGCATTCCAGCTGCACAACATCTGTATTTCCCCAAGGTGAGCCTTTGGTAACGTTATCCCAGCTTCTGATTTGCATGGCTTGATTTGCTTGGCTTCAAAACGGAGAGAGGCTTTTAAGATAGTCCTGAGTACTGAATTGTGCCTGGTGTTCCTGCAGCTGGATGCATCCATTTGAAACTCTTTAAGGTGAATTGACACAGGAGAGGCAGCTTAAAGTGCATTTGTGACCTCAGAACCCCAGAATGTAAAGGGACGTTAAAGCCCATCCCATTCCCACCCCTGCCACAGGGTTAAATCCCCTGGATTCATGGACAGCCAGTTAAGCTTTGCTTTAGTTGTTTATATCTATATTTTTGTTAAGGATAAATCAGCCACAAAATATTTTCCCCAAACAAGCCCCAGTGGGACTTGGTGCACTGGCAGCTTTCCATCCACATTATATTGATGATTTGAAAGCAGGGCTGAAAACAGGTGTTAAATTGACCCTGCCTGAAAAAACACCTGCACATTATTTTGTTCAAGTGACCAAACAGTGCTGATGCTACAGATCCCAGCATCGACCACATGAGCAGATGGCATTAAGAGCGCACTCCCTGCATCCCATATTTGAAAGGTCAGCAGGTCATTATGGAAATTTGAGATGGTGAAGCTGAGTCACTGTTAAAAGAAGGATCTGTATAATTCCAACCATGCTCCAAAAAAGAAATGTCTGCAGCTTTAGAATTAGCTGATTATAATTTCAACTCAGACAGCTCAACTTGTTTATGGCCATTCTATTATTGAGACAGCATTGATTAAAATGAATTCTGTGACTACATTTTAAGAATTAAACTTGGGGAGTATTGAAGTAAAAATTCTCACCCTGATGACCTTGGAAGTTTGCTGGATGTTGGTGTCTCGTGGCCTCTCTGCACAGGCAGTGCTATTTGCTCGCTCCCTGAGGTGTTTTCATTATCACTGGGTAGGAATACCCAGCCTAAAACCCTGGTTAATACTAAAGCAAGTTTAATCCATTGAATTTCTTCCTTTTATTTGAAAAATCAGGAGAGTCCAGAGTCACAGCTTGCTCTCAAGGTAGCATTACATCCACCCAGTTCACGAGACAATTCCAGGTGTTTTGATACATTTGTGTGGAACTCTGACAAAATCAAAGTATGAAAAATGAAGATTTGATTATTTTAATTGTCTGCTTTTAGAAGAGGCTCTCACTGTCAACAGAGATAAGAGACCACAGGGAGATTCCATTATTTGAGTTACAGGAGTCAGTTTATCAGCAAACCAGTCAGGTCTTGATAAAATATATATTTCATGTTAATATTTCACAAACCATTGCTTTTACACCCACTAATTTATATTAGGAGTTTGTAAGATTAAGATTTGAAATAATAGTACTTTTTTTTTTAAATAGCATTCAAAGAAAATGTAATTTCTGGAGGCTCTAAAAACTGCAGAAGGGCTGGGTGCCTCAGTCCTCACTGCAAAGAGTAGAACAGAATTGTTCACATTTTGTTCAGTAAGTGAGAAATTCTGGGAGTGACTGCTTGCATGGGTGGAGGTCACATGGATATGTGGAGTTTCTCTCACCTGATGATTTTTAATCCTTTAAGAAGCTGGTGATACTTAGATTGATGTTGCATTCTTGAGGAGGAAAAAACCAGCAGAAAACAGGACTTTTTAGTGATTTTTGCCTTCTGTTAGGTTATTTCTTGTGGGGTGGTGGCTCAGCCAGAGCTTTACTGGGGGTCTCTGATACCATAGCAGCTTCTTTCCTCATCATCAACCTTTACTTCAGCCTCCTCTTTATGTATATGCTTTTATTAATAACTTGAGTCACAAAAAGAAAAATAAGAGTGGTTTTGGCATCTTTAGCCCTGCTGAGCATGTATTTTTCTCAGTTTTGAAGAAGGATGTCCTTGGTGGGAAGAAAAAAGGAGCAAAGCAGTGAGTCCTCCAGTGGAACTGCCACCTTGTTTTGTGACCCTGGTTTCAGCTTGTCCAAACTCTCTGGTGTTGTGCAGTAGAGAGTTAAATCATATCCCAACTCAAAATTCAGGCAGAGAGTGCAGGCACAACTCTTCCAGAGCAGAAACGCTGGAGTTTGGTGCTTGGAGGTGTAACACACAACTGGGGCTTTGTTCAGTGCAAGGAGAAAGATCCACAGCAAGTGTGTGGTGTAGAGGAAATAAGACAGGGTTTAGCATGATAAAAGGCAATTGAAGTCATGTTGGAAGTGATTAGAATTTCATGAATAAGCTGGTGTGCTGCAAAAAATGGTAAATAAGTGAAATCTCCAAATGCAAACTGCTGTGCAAACGTGGAGAGGCAGCTGTTGTTCCAGATGCCTCAAACAGCTTCACAGAGAACGGGCTTTTCACCACCTGATCATTGCTATTGTTTGCAGAGCTCTCATGTAGGACCAAGAGCACTGAATCAAAAGCCAGGATGCTCTGGGAACAGGTGATTGGCTTTTCAGACAAGCACGACCCAAGGAGCAGAGCACTAATTAGAGAATCCAATGAGTTTTCCAGGGAAACCTTCAGAAACAATTCCGAAACTCTTCAGGGAGCAGCCAGGTTTAGAGCGCCCCTTTGTGGGAGTGATTTAAGGAACCCAGTGAGAGCTGTAGGTCTTGAGACTACAGGAATTAAACTCCAAGCCTTTGGGAAGCACAACTAGCAAGAGCTTCTTGGGTTCGCTCCTTCCAGTGAGGTCGTTGTACCCCTGGGCACTGCCATCCTCTGAGAGGGCTGCCCGTGCCAGATTGGAACTAATCAGGACACAAGATGTGGATTTAAGGCTGAAAGAAAAATTGTATAGAAGTAAAAGCCATAGGAAGTAAAAAGACCTTGTTAACCCTAGTGGGAGAAGTGGTCACGTCTGAATTATTTTGAAAGGTGGTTGCTTGGATTTGATGGTTGCTTCCAAGATTTTGGTTACTTGAGGTAAACCCAGCAGGGAAAGATTGGATTACTTTTGGTAGCTTCTATAATCCAGTGCAGAAACGGGTAAAAATGTAATTTAGCTGTAGTATAATTTTCAATTTCCTTGTAAGATTTGTTTTTCTTTTAAATGCTTTCAGTTCCAGCTCTGCTGTAGGATTGATACCCCACATTCCTCCTCCACTTGCCAGCCCCACACCCAGGTCTGCCTTGCAGAAATGCATGTAAAGCAACTCCTGGAGAAAAAAATACTTTAGAGCAAATGTTTTACTAGAATATTTTAAACACATCATTATGCCAGGGGAACTGTGGGAAAACTAGGATGGAAGAGAAATAATGCTATCATTAATTGAAGAAGAACATAAACCCTCATTTTTCTTGTTAAACAATATCAGTGTTTCAAAGTTTCTCCCACACATGTTGCTAAAGTGGAAGAATGACAATGAGTGTTACAATAGCACAGTCATTAAGTTTTAAAACTGTGGTTTATTTTATTTTAGATGCCTGAAACCAAGGAGAAAACTCAAAGTTTCTATCAGGAAATAGCTTCAGTGAAGGAGAAGCTGCATTTGGTACAGTGTGTTTTCCTTCTTTTGTTTTCCTCATAAGGAGGAGATAAAAACATTTTGAATGATCATCTTCAAAAATGAACAAAAACTTCTGTTTTCCTCATAAAGAGGAGATGAAAACATTTTGAATTATCATCTTCAAAAATGAACAAAAGTAGACTTCAAATTATTGAAGGAGATTTATTATTACAGATTCTAATCAGCAAACACCTCACATATGATTAATCGCATTACACTTGTTTATGGTTAACAATTGCAGTAATTGAGTTTTAATTTAAATGGGGAAATTGAGATTTGACATTTTGGATAGGCAAGTTTGGGAGACTGAGGTTAATGCTAAAGTTTTATTTCTCTCTTTTGATATTTCATCAATGATTGGGAAAGTCCATAAATATTCCATTTGCATTTCATTTTTTATGCAATAAAGATGCCAAAGTTTGGATGAGCTTTTGAGTAACTTGGCCTAGTGGAGGTCCTTCAAGGCACCTCTGCGGCTGACGAAACAGGAATTGTGGCATCCCACCTTAAAGCTTAAGTGCTGTGTGTCATCTATGTTAGTTTTTCATGGAATTTCTTTTAGATTTCTGCTAATTTGACTTCATCAAGTCTCTTTCCTCATAGGATTTTGCATGCCTTGCAATCAGCACATTCAAACCCTGTGCTGTGGCTGGGAGTTGGTGCCTTTCTTTTGGGTCCACAAACTCTACCCAGGTTCATTTCTCCCCTCTTCTTTCATTTCCTTTGGGAAATTTGGTTGTGCTTAGCATGGGGGATTCCTAAAATTTCTGATATCAAGTATTTGCCCTTAATATTTCCTGTATTTATAATTGAATCATCATTGATTTGCTTCCTTTTTTCTATTTTGCTGCATTGAGAGCATTATATTGAGCAAAATTCCTTGACACAGTGTGTCTATAAACACTGCTTGAATTAAAAGGATACACTGGAAAGAGCAAATTCTTTCGAACAAAATTCTCTAAAGCTACTACTCCCAATTGCCATCCTCCAGTAGTTCATGTCTGGAACTCCTCAGCTTCTGTTAGAGCAGAGAAACCAAAGCAGAAAGATAGGAAGTCACGAACAAAGTACTCCCAGGGTCTTTTCTGTTTTCGGTTTGATTTGGTTTGCTTTCATCTAAAAATAGAAGTGTCTTCTGTGGACTGCATTCACAGCATCCAAGGACAGGAGTGAATTCAGTTTTGTGCCAAAGGGACCAAATCAAGCTGGGTGTGGAAATGGACAAGAGTTTCTTTAGGCCACAGATGAAAATCTGTTTCTAACTTGCAGTCTAGGCAGAGGAAGGGAAGTTTACAGACATCTGCAAGGACAGCCACCCTAAAAGCCTGGTCAGTGCAAGGAAAACCTGCAGAAAATTGAAGAGGAAGTTTTATCAGTGATATTTTTGGGTGTTGGGAAATATTGATCTCTAAAGCAAATGAAGGAGAAAGAGATTTCAGCCCTGTGCATTCAGAGAGAACAATGGGAGCAGTTTGGGGTTCAGGAGTGGATAGAGGTAAATGTGAGTGGAATTGTCCCAAACACAGCACAATTCACAGTTTTGTCCATTCGTGCATCTGCCAGAATGTCCTCACAGGAGGAATTATTGCTAAAACCACTTGGAGAGGGCTCTTCCTCAGGAACTAGAGTAATGGGACAAGGAGCAGTGGATACATACTGAAAGAAGGAAAATTCAGGTGAGATATTGGAGAGAAATCCTTTCTCTGAGGGTGGTGAAGCCCTGGTACAGGGTACCCAGAGAAGCAGTGGCTGCCTCTGGATCCCTGGAAGTGTCCAAGGCCAGGTTGGATGGGGCTTGGAGCAGCCTGGGCTAGTGGAAGGTGTCCCTGCCCATGGCAGGGGTGGAATGAGATGGGCTTTAAGACAGCTGCAAAAGGAAATTATTAAGTCCAGTGTTGTTCAGACAGCAGGAGAGTGGCTGGAGCAAGGGTAGGAAATGAACTTCCAGAGGTGAAAGAGGTTATTTGCAAATAATAGAGGGACTGGGGAGAGCACAGGCACAGAAAATATTCCTGTGCTTTAATAAATAGCTTGGCAAATTGAGGAAGTGTTTAAGCAATGATTGGTGAGTGGTGGCTAGGGAAAGCACAGGGAGTCCTGAGAGGTCCATTCCAGTCTTTTATTCCCTGCCTCTTCACTCTGGGATGATGCATTTGCTATTCTTGTTTACAGGCACTTGGCAGTCTTTTATGCTCTGTCATGTCCAGGGGTTTAACAGACTAAACCCCTGAAAAGAGCAGGCAAATATGGAGGCAATGTCCCTTATCTTTGCTGATAATCAGATCTGGATATTGCAGGAATTAATTCAGTACTAAGGCATGGTAGGAGCAAAGTTGATGTTCTTGTTAAGCTGAGCAGATCTAAAAGGTGAAAGATTTTTTGATTTAATAAAGAAATAAAATAAGAAGAGTATTACATTTAGAATACTCTATTCTCTGTATACAAAAAAGGCTTTTATTCATTTCAGAAGCAATTTGAGTCAGAGAACACAGAATCTCTGAAACCATGAAGGCCACTCAATTTCCCTGGAAGTTAATGGAAAAATTTCTGGGAATGCTATGACAGGTCCTAGAAGAGTGAGAATGATAAGTAGGGCAATTCAATAATCCCACAGGGAGAAGATCATCACCTCTGTTAAGATAAAGGTGTTCACTTGTATCTGTTTTGTGAAGTGCGCTGAATACGTCTCTGACTCGATGGCACAAGTGATAGTCAAATATAAACCTGAGACTGGGCTGCTGAGGGAGAGCAGCAGCTCCAGGCAGCTCCTGGAGGTCAGGAAATCCATATGTATTCTGCTTTAAAAGGAATTGTGGATATTTTTTCCCACTTATAAATACCACAGAGTACAGGAAATATTTTGTGTTCATACTGAACCACTTTTTTATGCTGCAATCAAAGAATATTAAGGGTTTCCCCAGCCTGTGGGTCCTGTGCCAGTGTCCTCCCTGTCCACAGGTCATTCTTCACCTCCAGAGGTGAGAGATGGAGCTTAGGGGAGAGGTAATTCAGCAGCTTTTGTTGTCCCTCCTCTTCCTTGGGCACAGCTTCCTGCTCTTCCTGAGGTGGTTTTGTAGCCATTTCAGTGGAAAATATGGATTAGAGCATTTCAGAACTCAGAACATGACCTCTTGTTTTGCTTTTGCTGAAGGCATTCCGATGAATGTGGCCCTTCTCCTCCAGGATTTGGGTCACGTCAGTACCATTCCCACTTGATGTCCTGTATTTTTGCCTTGCTAGGAGCCAATCCTTTGTTATGTGGCTCAGTCTACAGCCCTTGACTACTTGTGCTTGTTCTTTGCTGCACTGCTGAAGCCTTTGCAATGTTCCTTTTCATCACTGGAGGGTTTAGTAGGCTAAAATATTACATTATTGACACATATTCTCCTGCTGAGAGAAGTCTAATGTGCCAGTTATTTGGGAAAAGTAGAGACTCCAATTAGGGATCCACAGCAAGGCACTGTTTTCTCTCTATTTATCTTCGCTACTTGCCACTAAACTCATAATAGAGATTTTATTCTCCTATTTAACTGCAGTTAAATTGGAGGATTTTCTCTTGTCTTTCATGTGTTAACAGCTCTAAGAGGATTTAAAGGGAAGTTTTCCCCTCACACAGTTGTTTCCATTCATGCCTATTGCTCTGGTTTGCTATGCTGTACCTCTCCTTTACTCTTTGGTGTGATCTCCATCCCACTCCCTGCAAGGAATCTCTTATTTTAACTGCTCGGAGGATTCTCATAGGAGTAGGGATGTGTAAGTTGCCTCATTATCTCATCCTCATCTTTACTCACATCTTGTATTCTAGACAGAAAAGATTTAGTTTGAGTTATATTCAGTCTTTTATTTCTTCATTACATAGTTAATAAATACTGTTATTGTTATTGCTGTTATTAATAATAAATGGATTAGGGTACCTCGCTCCAGGTATTTAATAAACTCTGTTAGTTCTGATTTAAGAATCGTGGAATGGTTTGGGTTGAAAGGAACCTTAAAAAGCTGTGAAATCCAACTCCCAAAACTGAGCAGGGACACCTTCCACTATCCCAGGCTGCTCCAAGCCCCAATGTCCAACCTGGCCTTGGACACTTCCAGGGATCCAGGGGCAGCCACAGCTGCTCTGGGCACCCTGTGCCAGGGCCTGCCCACCCTCCCAGGGAACAATTCCTTCCCAATATCCCATCCATCCCTGCCATCTGGTACTGGGAAGCCATTCCCTGTATCCTGTCCCTCCATCCCTTATCCTGAGTCCCTCTCCAGCTCTCCTGGAACTCCTTTAGGCCCTGGCAGGGGCTCTGAGGTCTCCCTGGAGCCTTCTCCTCTCCAAGTGAACACTCAGTTCTCCCAGCCTGGCTCCAGAGCAGAGGAGCTCCAGCCCTTGGATCATCCAGAAGACCCATATACTTAATGTGTGGCAAGTCTTTGACTGATGTCAGAAATCTGATTATCCAACTCTCTGCATCCTTCTCTTCCCATGCTCTGTCTTTGTTAATCACATACTTTTGAGGGGTAACTGTCATTGGAAGGCAGCAACTATAAAAACCTCCTCAGCTTGTTTTTGTCAGCCTTGGGAGTTACCTTGTCTCCTTCTTGTCGGCTGTCTGCAATTAAATACTGAACAGGCAGCTGGGAGCTGGATTTTCAGAGCAGACAAATGAGCTGCCTCCCCTGGGACACTGGTTTTGGTTGGATAATAACAGCTATCAAGGTTAGTAAAGAGTAGAGGTTTGGTGTGACTGAATTTTGTTGCTTAATGACAACACAAATGCCAGCAGCAGTGGCTTGTGCCTGAGCTGCTGAATTGCAGGCAATTTGTTTAATTTCATATGTCAGAAGTTTATAAAGGTTGTTATTTAAAAAAAAAAAACCAACAAAACATATACCAGAAAAACAGAAAAAGGAAAATAAACTTGACTGCTGGGTAGCTTTTGCCCAGGACCTTTCTCTTCACCATGTGCTTGGCATTTTAGATCTGGTTAAATAGAAATTCTTCTCAGTACTGCATCTATGTTCTCACTTCACGTGTGCTCTCTGGCTGTTCCCTTCTTGGAAAATGCCAAGGCCAAAGATGTTCTGCCTTTTCCAGAGTGAATGCTTTCATGAAATATAGAAAACAAGGCTGAGATGTGCTTGGTACTTTATTTTCTAAGAAAAGGCGAGTGAAAAAGCAGTTTTCAGTATCACAATTCACTGCTATGGAAGAGAGAAGGGCAAGTGATAAGAGATTTATTACAGAAAGGACATTTGAGCTGGATCATCTGGATAAACCCCAGCTACATGAAAGGCTGTGTTTCACAGCAGTTGATGCAGAAGCTCCAGAATCCTTTTGGAAGATCCCTGTGAGGAGTATTCATGCAAGGCTCTGTAATATATCAGAAACAAAAATATTTAGATTGGTTTCACAAAGCTGCTCTTCACAGAAAGCAAGTTCTCTGAAGAAATCTAAGCATTTAAGTTGCTGTGACATTGCTTATTATGTCATTAATAGTTTGACTTCAGTAATTTCTCCCATCATTTAATCCCTTTTCATCTTTCTCCTACAAGATGCAAGCATTAAAACAGTCAGACTCAGTGTTTTCCCCTAGCTAGTTAATTTTTAGGTGATGTGGAGAAGTCAGATCTGTCAATTCATTCATGCCAGATTTGTGTGCAAGTTCAGTTTTCTTCTGGGTCTCAATTTATCACAGTTCATGCTTGTTCATGTTGCAGTTCTATTTCATTTAGGCCTTTTCCTGCTCTGTCCAGCATTCTCAAAGGAATAATAAATTTGTGATTTTCATATTGTTGGCTTGACAGGGTGAAGTTTTTATTTCTGGGCCCTCCAGCTGTTTTAACTGTGTTGGTTGGGTTGAATTACCCTGGGATTAGCTGTGGTTTCCTTATGGAGTTGTGGCTTTGGAATGTTCGAAGAGAAGGGTAAAATAACTGCAAACTGGGCCTGGATCCTCTCCCAACTGACAGGAACGAAGTGGCAGATGGATTTGTCTGTGGGCTTAGAGATGGTTAAATAAAAGCAGAGTGTTAAAAGGGTGATGTTATCAAGGACAAAGAGTTTATAAAAATTTAACAGATGTGGGTTTAATTGTGTGGCAGCAGCTCAGAGCTGCACTGGAGGACATTCCTAGATAATACCAAGGCAAATGAGTGTGTGCATTGCAGGCGTGTGGGGGCTGAGATAAGGCTGCATTTGCATATTGCTTTCATTTGCTTCCCTTGTTTCCAGAAGTTGCAGTTGAGGACAAGCACAACGCTGTTCTTGCATTGGCTGAGTTACTGTTGTTTGGTTTCAGAGGATTTTCATGGAAATATCAAAGCTGTTTGTGGGCTGCAACAGTTTTCAGGAGAGATGAGACTGAAGCTGAGGGAAAAATCCCCTCCAAGTCTGGCTGCTTCCTTTTGTAGTCTGGCTGCTTCCTTTTGTAGAGCCCCATTCCCTGAGGCAGGATGCATTGTCTGCAGCTCAAGCTGCACGTTGCATTCTCCATCCAGTTCCATTCATTTATTCCCAGTTGCATTTGGAATCCTCCTCGTCTTTTGGATGCCCACTTGTCTGCAAATTGGCTGCTTCTCATGGTGTCCTTGGCTCCTTGGTGTGTGTCTCACCAAAGCAGTGAGACATGGAGAATGAAGTCACTGCCCTGGGCTGTGGAGTGACCAAGAGCCCAACACTTTCTGTGCCCTCAAAGCAGATTCCCATCAAACCAGAGCATTTCCATCACAGACCTCTTCCTTTGGTCTTTTTATTTACAATTGGTCCTTATTTCTTGTTCTTTTGCTAACCTTCATCTATTTTTATCACTTACCTTTTACTTTCCTCTTACTCACTACTGATCTACCATCAGCTCTTTTCCTCAGGAGCATATGTTTTGCACAAATTTTAGTCTATTTTGCTTCGTGGCCGTCCAGGAGGAAAAGGAATTTTTTTCATGGAAGTCAGTACATGTCACGTCTTGGATAAAGGGACAACATGACAGATCAGCAGTGTCCTAACCCCCAGGGCAGGAAAGATAAAGACCATGGAAAGTAAAGCTGCTGAGGAGTAAAGCTGTCAGGAAGCTCAAGAGATGGATGCAGACACAGCCTCTGGTTAAAAAAGAGTATTTTAGCACATGCAAATAAAAAATAGAGAAGATAACAAAAGAGGAATGTGCTGTATGGCATGAAAGGCATCATTGTCCTTGGCACTAGTGTCATTGAGAGGAGACAAAAGCAAGATACTAACAAAGGTGAGTCCCAGGAATGTGAAGGAAAAGTATGAAATTAAGCTGTAACGGAGAGCTCCATCTCTCAGAGACTGACACCCTGTTGCAGGAGAAGAAGCTTTTAGGGATATTTGTAAAAAGGGGGAAAAAATTAAAAATAAAAAGGAATCCAAACTGCGTAGCTGACAAATACATTGCTGCCTGCGCCATTATCCTTGCTCATCATGGGGGCCAAGGATCTAAAAAAACTCCTAGAATGTGCCAGGAAAAGAGAAAGATTTACTACCAATTTCCTATTACATATGGTCCATCCCTACTTTGAAAATGTAGGCATTAGTTAATGGGTAAAACTGTCATACTTGGCTTTTAACATTAAAAGCTGGCTCTTTGGGAAAGGAGAATGCTCTCCCAAATTGGAGTCTGAGAACAAGATCTCAAGATTTTATGTGATTTGGCACCTATTGTAAGTTGAGTTGTCTAATAAATGGCAGCAATTCATCATCTACTTTGGGAGTCTGAAGTTTAGTAGGCAGTCATATAGTGTGTCTTTTGGTGCCTACACTACCTCAGGAAAAAAAATCATGGATTTTGGCGGGGTACGAGGATTATGGCTTGATTTATTTGGCAACAAAATTGACTATAAAACTACTTTTACTATGCTCAAGGGAGCAAGGCATAGAGATGTCATATTGAGTAATAACGTCAGGATAATATCAAGGTCTTTGGTCATCTCACTGATTTCACATAGGCAAAGCCACAGATATAAAACACTTGATACCAGTGGAATAGGACATTTCATGTGGATAATAAACACCTGGGAAAATTAATGACCTGTCTGGCTAAAGAGATAAACCCTGAGTCACAATAAGTGAGAACACTGGAGGGAGAGCCAGTGTTTAACTGTTCTAGTGCTGCCTGAAGTAGCACTTACAGGGTAAATTTGTACATCAAATATTCCTATGGAAGAACCAGTCCTGCATCAAAGAAATGCCCTGAGGCCTGCTGAGTGCTGCCTAATTGCAGTAGTTGATGAATTAAGTGCATTTGTGGTAAGGTCTCTTTACCCTGGGACACATTTTAATGGCAAAGCGAGGATGAGGGTTTAGAGCTAGCAGTACCCAGGTGTGGGAATCTCCTCACAAAGAGATTAGCTTTCCTGATTTTTGCCTGGCTCCACAGTGAAGTGCCTAGGATTACAAAGCAATATCCAGGAATGCTGAGCTTGTCTGCAGCTCTAGGCACTCAGAGCCCAGCATGTCAAACCCTTGTCACCCCATCTGGGGCTGCGTTGGGAATGTGAAGCACATGGAAGTAGGAGCACCTTAGGACCTTGTGGCAGCAGATCCCATTGGTTTTCCACCTGTACACATGGCTGGGCACGAGGCCAATGGCCCCTGGGCTGTGCCAGCCATGGGGTGGCCACAGGCCCAGGGCAGGGCCCGTCCCCTGGGCTGGCCCTGCTGAGGGACCTCGAGGGCTGTGTCCAGTCCTGGGCCCTCCCAGCCAGAGAGCCCTGGAGGGGCTGGAGCGTGTCCAGGGAAGGGAACGGAGCTGGGGAAGGGGCTGGAGCCCCAGGAGAGCTGAGGGAGCTGGGAAAGGGGCTCAGCCTGGAGCCAAGGAGGCTCAGGGGGGAACTTCTGGCTCTGCACAACTCCCTGACAGGAGGGGACAGCCAGGGGGGGTCGGGCTGTGCTGCCAGGGAACAGGGACAGGACAAGGGGAAAGGGCCTCAAGCTGTGCCAGGGGAGGCTCAGCTTGGACAGCAGCAGGAATTTCTCCATGGAAAGGCTGCTCAGGCTTGGCAGGGGCTGCCCAGGGAGGTCTGGAGTGCCCATGCCTGGAAATGTTAAAAAAAAACCATGTGCTTGTGGCATGCAAGGACATGGTTTGGTGGTGAACAGGGTGGTGGGTCTGACTGGCAGCTGGAGTTGGTGATCTTGGATGCCTTTTCCAACTTTACTGATTCGGCAATTCCATTACATTGCTACTAACACATTGCAAACAGATGAAATAAATCTATACTAAAGGACAAAGCAATTCCAGTTGGGGTTTCCCTCCCCTGGGCTTGTTTCCATTGTATTTTTTGTTTGTTGTCTTGCAATGCCTTGCTTTGACCTCCTCTGGTGTTTTTTAATGGGGATTGTCCCCACATTCAGTGGGATTGATTTCAGCAGGGAGTTCAAATGTGCGCTTCCCTGCAAGCCTCAGATCCTGCTGAAGGCAAAGCTGAATGTACTCCTCAGTGGAGTGAGAAGGACATGGAGGGTATGCCCTGAGCACTGCTGGGTATCTGCTTAATAATCTGCTCACCTGACAGGATGTTTGACAGGATAAACTGAATTAAGGAGAGGTGAGGAAAGGGCAGTTTGGAACTCTTGCCAGAAAATCTCTCCATTTTTCTCCTGCACAAAGATTATATTCACACTAAAAGGGGAAGAAAACAGATCAAACTCCTCTGTGGGTACAAAGCAGGTGCAACAATTGATCTGTGACACCAGAGCCATTTCCCCCTGTTCCTTAAGGTGACCAAAACTGGGACTTTAAATAGCCTTGTAGAAGATATGTCTTCCCCAACAGATTCATTTTAAAAGAGAGAAATATCTGTGAGCAGTTCAAAAGAACCTCCTGAGTGTTGGGATGAATCAGTGAGTGATGAATCAAGCCCAGGGAGGTAGAGCAAAATAGGGACAAAATCTGGCAAAAATGAGGGAAGGCAGAATGGTGTGCAGACATGAAATGAGTCCAGATCCTGCCCTCATTGGAACTAAAAATGCTTGAACCAAACTTTGATCTTATGTGGGTGAAGGAAATGCCATAAGCAGAGATTTTTCAGATTCAAACACAGTTTTAGCTGAGTGGTTGGGAAGTTTTGTAAGGAAAAAAGTGAAAGATGGCAAGAGTTGGTAGAAATGCAACCTGGAAGCACCGCCAGTTGTGCTCTAATTTATTCTGTATACTTTATAAAAAACACATGAATTTAGATTTTAAGAGACGTTTCTGTGAATTTTGACCATTGATGCTCCTGATGCTCCTGATGCTAAATTCTGTAGCAGGTCAACTTCTAAACTGCTCCAATATTTGCATTTGTAATACCTCATTACATTTTATGAGTTAGAGTTGATGCTTTCCCATTTATTATAATTTTATTAGGTCTGTACATGCAGAGCTCTCACAGCAAAATTGCAGTTTTCATCTGTTCTCTCACAAAGAAACTTTTTAAGAATAGACAGGACCTGTTATCCCAAACCTCTAATTAAAATATTTATCTCAAATCTCTAACAAATATGTGTGCCATATAAATGACAGATTGTGCTGGGGTCTGAATAAAAATAAGTGATAAAAATACCAACACGTCTTGTCAGTGGATGGGTTAAAAAGGAAATGTTTTTAATCAAGCACAAATAAGCAGGACTTTTTCACAATATTTAGTGGCACAGAAGGGTCCCTTTCTCCAGGGGCCAGAGAAATTGGAAATTCTCAGAGGAAGTGTACACTGCTGTGTGTGCACAACCTGAGAATGCATTGCAGTGCTGGATTATAAAACAGGAAAAAAAATCTCAAACCTATAATCTTAACACATGGTTTTGAGGAAGTTTTGGGATACAAAAGCTTGATCCAGGCTCTCAAAGGCTAAGATAGAAAAGACAAAGCTGGATGAGTAAAGATCTGTAGGAAGCAGGGAGGAAAAGGCAATTTATGATTCAGAGACCTTTCTTGGTAGGAGAAAAAAGGAAAACACAGGGTGGGATCTGGCAAATTTCCATCCTGGGGACAGCAAATGAGGTATCTTTGGGACAAGAGAAGAGAAATAGGATCATCTCCCCCATCAAATCAAGCAACCTATTGCTGTTTTCCCTTGGCTTTAACAAAGAAGCAAACTCAGAACCAAAGAGAGCCAGTTCAAGGGCTCCCAATCCCAACAAGTTCCTGGCTGTGTCACCCATGCTGGGATGTCAGCTCAGGCAATGGGTACATCGAATTCCTGGGCTGACTCTTGAGGCAAATCACCTAATTTAGTAAATTTTTTTCTTTATTTTATAAGTTCCAGATCATGGCAAGTCATTTTTCACCACTGAGGTTTGCTTGCAAAAAAATATGTAAATGCTAATTGGCCTTTGAGTTTCCTAAAGTACTTGAAGATGGATTATTGGGAGTGATTTACCAGATTTGCTTGAATAATTCAAATTCCAGCCATGTTCTTTGAAAGTTGTCATAGTGCTGTTGTTTCAGTTATTTGTATTCTTGGAAAAAACCACTCATGATGTGGAGATCCTTTTAATTCCTTTGTTTGATAGGGAGAAACAAACAGCTTTTGCCATTAGCATGAGATTAATTTCACAGAGATGTAGAAGGTGAAACAGAAGAGAAGGACATGATTGTTTAGAGTTATAATTGGACATTTCTGTAGCTTTCTGTGGAGCATGGGAAAAGGATTGAATGGTAATATCAAAAATAAAAAAAACAAAACCAAAACTAGAAATACATTTCTTATCTATTGATTTGACTGTGACTCCTGGAAGAGTATTTTCACAAGTGACCTTGTCTCTGTATAGGCTGGGAGATCTAAGATTAAGTGATGGAATCAAGTCTTCATTTTCCTACAATGATAATTAAATATACTAAAAAGTGTAGCTCACATTTAGGTTGTGTCCCAAGGCTCTGATCTTCAATGCTTTTAATGCCAATGGGATATTTGTTCTCTCTGTGTTGAGGTGAAATGGCTGAAGGATGAAGCTGGTCCATGTAATTCTTTCACACTTGGACCTTTCCTAACCAACACAGTTTGTCCTTGCAAACTTCTTGTCCTCACAGTCCCAGTGGGTGAGGAGTAATTGCTTGCAAAAAAAGATGGTGTGTTGTTCAGGTTGCTTTAAAAGTGAAATGAGATGCATTTATGTTATGCTTCACAAATTTAAGAACTAAACCCATATTCTCTTCAAACTCATCCTTTTTATTGTGCCTGGTGTATCTGTGAACTCAATTTGCATCCAGTTTTCTGGTTTTAAAAAATGGTAAAAAATATTAAGAGTCACTTGAAATTACATGCAGATAAATGAACTGTAAATCTTTGTTATTATACTCAATTAAGAATATTACCAATTGGTCATCTTAGACATTTTTATGCTGCTCTGTTATGTGCTTGTTTCAGAGACTGGAAATGCCAGTGGAAGAAGGATTTTAAAATCCTCATTTCTTTAGACTGGAAGTGATGCTTTGCAGAGGATGGTTGAGCTCTCCAAGAAACTCCTGGAGTTAACAAGGTCATTGAGATGTCTCCAGGGGAGAAAAGCAGGAATCTTCAGTATGTCTGTGCACTACATACAGAGAATCACAGGGTGGTTTGGGTTGGAGGGACCTTAAATCCCATCCAGTCCCACCCCTGCCAGAGGCATGTACACTTCCACTGTTCCAGGCTGCTCCAAGCCAGCCTGGCCTTGGACACTGCCAGGGATCCAGGGGCAGCTACAGCTGCTCTGGGCACCCTGGGCCAGGGCCTCCCCACCCTCCCAGGGATCAATTCCTTCCCAATATCCCATCCAACCCTGCCTTCCTTTCCCTTAAAGCCATTGCCCCTTGTGCTGTCACTACATTCCCTTGTGAAAAGACCCTCTCAAGCCTTCTCTTAAGCCCCATTTAGGTACTGGAAAGTGAGAAATGCAGAACTTTGGGAAAATGCAGATCCCTTTGCTTAAAATCTGTCTGGTTGCAAAGTGCACTGAGTCTGAAAGGGAGCAGCTACACTGTCAGCAGGTTTTAATCACAGAGCCAGGCCTCAGATGATTTCAATTAGCTATCCTTTATAATTCCTTAAAGTGCTTAAATTCTGGAGAAAAAGCAGATTTTAAATAGACAAGGTAGAGAATAATCAATTCTTCACTAGAGTGCCTTAAACTCACTGTTCAAGGGAGTAGGGATAACCTTCTGGGACATGAAATAGTGGAGGTTATCCAATGTTTTCTGGTGTTTATTTTCCATTGGTAATAACAGGTTAGGGTCAGGAGTGTACAAACAGAGCTAAGAAACTCAAAAGATTTCTCAGAGAGAGAGAACTCTGTCTAAGGCTGCTGATGAGAAGGGAATTCAAAAAATTTCAGGCTGAATCTTGCTGCTGTGACAGGAGCAGACTCGCTGACAATAGAGATTTTTTGGAGGGTTTTGATCTCTCAGAGTCAATATTAAACATCAGTGGGAAGAAGCTGATGCTGCCAAATTGTTCATGATATATTTACTTTCAAGTGTCTTCAGCTTTTAGGTCTGGCAGGAGCTTTCATGAAAGTTGAGTTAATTTCCAAGACGTTGTTTCTAATTTGGTACCACAGAGTCAGCGTTAATCCTTCATGTGTTCCATGATAAAGGCCATGCTTTGAGTGATGGCAGAGATGCAGTGGGAGAATAACTTCCTGCTTCTCAGAGACTCTATTAATTTTCAGGAGGTGGTATTTTTAATATTGATATCTCTCTGAAATAAATCAGAGCTTTGTTCAGAAGAATCTCAGACTGGAGTCAGTCTCGCCAAGAGCAGCAGCCAAATAAATGTGTCCCCCACAGGGACCTGGAGCAGGGCAGACAGCAGCAGAACTGCCCAGATTTGAGCAGAACTACCCAGACTTGGGCAGAACCCAGCCTCGGGATGCAGTGGGTTTGTGTTATGTAAATGTTGCCGTGCATATTTTATAGTCTCATTCGAGTCTGTGGGAATTTTGTTGCCTTCCATGATTTCCTTAGAAGCTCCTATTCCAGCAGAGGGTATTTTGTTTCCCTCAGTGAGTGTTCCAGCACGGACAGCAGTGTTTTGTTTGGGTGTGTCAGAGTTGCATCCAGGATTAGCTGGAGTTGGTCTGGTAAATATGAAAGTGGATCATTGAAGTCTGAAGTCTCTTCTTCCTTTCTACCCTGGAAAAATCCCCTTGTTTGAGAGAACAGCAAGAAGTTCTGTGTGTGATCAAACACAGTTCCCCACCAGGTTTATAAAACTGGATTTACAATGCTGTCATTTTGAGGAATGGTTCCCGATGTGGATGGCACCCTCACTGCTGCAGTGTGTGTGATCAGAGCTTGCACAGGCCAGGATTTGCTCTGCTTACAGACCAACCTGCAGCTGCAAGGGGCTCAGGCAGGAGACTGCAGGTGCAGCTCTGCTTGCATGTGCAGCTGTATCAGTGTGGGGTTCTCCAGCAGCACATTCAGACCTGCTTCCAACACCTTCCTGCACCATGGCTTTCAGTGCAGGCATCTTAAGATAGCAGTCAGAGGGATCCTGGCTCTGGATCACAAGCAGGCTGGGATCCTGTCTGTGTAGGAGGACCTTACTGTGCTGCTGGACTGCCGGAGACAGGATTGCTGCAGTGCTCAGGTCTGGCCCAGACCCATGGCAGGATCACAGGATCATTACAGTTGAAAAAGATCAAAGTCATTAAGTCCAACCATCAACCAGCACCACCACCCTGTTCTCCACCAAACCATAATGTCAAGTGCCATATCCATGTATTTTTCGAACACTTCCAGGTGTTAAAAATGAAGTTCCATTTGTCTAATACAATAAATCACAAAATTAAAATTTAAAAACAATTTTTAATTAAGCAGTAATTTTATGTAAAAGATTACAATCCAATATAAAATAGATACAAAATTATTTTATATAAAATGTTACAATCCAGTATAATAGAGTAAATAATTTGATGGTGGTTCGGATAAAGCTTAAGCAAAACTGACCGGGGTACATGGGTGGGATTCTCTGCTACCTCACGTACGAAAAACAAAAGATTCCAGACACTTATATAGTGTATGCTAATATATATTCATCAATATTTTTTTATAAATCTCCTCCTAACTTCAATTCCTAATACCTACATCACTAAACTATATAGCACATGCTGTCGCTGTTCCTAAGGGGTCTTCTGTACTTTTTGGGGGTCTTTTGGATGAAGGTCAATGTTTTTTCAGCTGTCCTCCTGGCAGGTGGCACATGTGCAGTGAGCTTGGTGCTATTAAGCAAGTACTATATTCCAATTAAACCTTATTTATTACATAGATAAGACCACTATTTTAGACTCTCCATCTGGAGTTGTCCCAACTTCCTCTTTCTCAAGGTCTGTCTTGCTCTGAGACTTGTCTTAGTTCCATCTTGATGCCAACTTTGGTTTGGGAAGTTTCCTTACTTCGTCCATCCCTAGGCCAGGTNCTGTCCCCTCCTGTCAGGGAGTTGTGCAGAGCCAGAAGTTCCCCCCTGAGCCTCCTTGGCTCCAGGCTGAGCCCCTTTCCCAGCTCCCTCAGCTCTCCTGGGGCTCCAGCCCCTTCCCCAGCTCTGTTCCCTTCCCTGGACACGCTCCAGCCCCTCCAGGGCTCTCTGGCTGGGAGGGCCCAGGACTGGACACAGCCCTCGAGGTCCCTCAGCAGGGCCAGCCCAGGGGACGGGCCCTGCCCTGGGCCTGTGGCCACCCCATGGCTGGCATAGCCCAGGGGCCATTGGCCTCGTGCCCCCCTGGGCACCCCTGGGCTCCTGCCCAGCCACTGGCACAGCACCCCCAGGGCCTTTCCTGATGGGCCCTTTCCAGCCCCTCTGCCCCAGCCTGGAGCTGCAGGGCTTGGGGTGACCCCAGGGCAGGACAGTCACCTGATACAATCCCTTCCATCCCAGACCATTCTGGGATTCTGTGATGAGATTCCACAGGTTTTCCTTCCAACTCGCCCTTTTTTGCTGTAGTGCAAGATGGGGTCTGCGATGGTTTTCTGCTTTCCCTAAGCTTATCTGAAGCATCCTATCCAGACTTGTTAGTCCAGTCAAGATTAAGTTTCCCAACAGTGAAAATTAATTCAAGCAACCTCAGAATTCTTTGTTTAAATTCTTTTTTTACAAAATTACAGACCCACTATCAGTAAATTGTCTCTGTTTTTACAGAGTTTCTTGAACACACTACCTTTTCGTCTCATCTGACATGCATTGAAATGAAAAATCGTCTTCATTCTTGTCAAGAGCATTTCAAAGCTATGCTGAAACACTACAATTACACAGGAAGTAACATACAGCACTTTTAAAGGTCCACAAAAATGAAATTCTAGTCTTTAAAAACAGATAAAAGCCCTGCAAACATGAACCATGGAGGTTTAGAAACAAGGTAAAGCCTTAAAAAGGTGTAATTAATTAAAGAGCACTTGCAAAATAATTCCATACTTGAGCAGAGCATCATCATTTTTAGAGACTGGCGAAGTTCACGCTGAGTAAATCTTTCCCTCTTAGCTGGGAAATGTGGGACTTGCTCTGTATGAGGTGTCCAAGTGCATCACTGAGTTTCCCTATGGTTCCCACATCAGAGCTTTAGCCTTCCAGGTTTCCCAGGCTTTTCCAAATGGAAATGAGATCTTTCAGAACTTTTCCCAGTGGAGTCTGGCATACATCAAGGTGGTGTTGGTCAAAAAGCAGAGTGGCAGGATGATTTAGATGGAGGCTTGTGTTTTATTTGGTTCTCTAACATATTTTTATCGTAGGGGTTGGGAGTGGTAATTTCTCTTGCTTTGTTGGACAGTAAATCTCTGGGATTCCTGAGGCAGAGTTCCCTCTCTTGTGAAATCTGGTTCATCCCTGGTACTTAGGACTTCATGTGTGCTGTGATTGGAATCCCAATCTTTCCAGCTATATGAAGTACTGGGAAAAAAACCAAAACACTTCTGAGTTAGGGAGTTAAAATTTAAATTTGCAGCACTCAAGGAATCAAGTCTTGAAGTGCAAAACTCAAGTAAGAAGTTAAAAGCAGAGTTGAAATTACAGAAGGTCAGAGACAACAAAACCTTTTCTACACATCACTTACTCCCCCTGATACATCGTCCACGCTTCCAAATGAGTGTTCTCCATGCTGTTTTTTAGGGAGAGAAGTTTATTTTCTCATCATGAAATGAAGTTTGAAGCATTATCTCACTCCTAATGAGGTGAAACTTGTTTTCCCTTTCCCTCCTGTGAGTGCAGGTAGCTAGAGGCCTCGCTAAGTGCTCATAAATTTGGGTTTAATTTCAGCAAATTACAAATTCAACAGTTTCTGAATGGAGATATGCTGAGGTAAGAGACTTCACTAAAATATGAGGAATTTAATTGTGTTAAGTTCTCACCTCATTAGATATGTTGGAGAACTTGCCAGAAATAAATGCTGTTGACCTGGTATCACAGTTATTTATTGGTTAGCTTGGTGTAAGTGTTAACATTGCAATTAGAACACAGATATATTTTTATTCTTTCATAGCAAAATGATTTAGTATGTACAATTAATTTAGTATGTATAATTAATCAGGCCTGCTCTAGGTTTCTCTCTGCATTCTTCACTTTATGGCAGGGCTGTGTGAAAAAAGTAAAATATTATAGCCACTGGCATTAATTTTTATCTGTAATGCATGTTCCTGTTAAAGGACAGAGCATAATCACCCCAATGCAGCTTCCAAGGGCAGCTTTTCTCTTTCAAAGAACCTTGGTTTTGTCTGGAGAAAGCAGGGACCAGAGCAAGGACTGTCTCATTCCTTGGAGACCTTGAAGGGATGGGGGCTCCAGCGCCTCCCTGGGCAGCCCCTGACACACACAAGCTGAAGAAATTAGAGGAATTGCTTAGTTTGATTTCTGTGTGAATTAATGAAGTTGCAGCAGCTGAAGCTGGATATTCTGTCATTCCATCACCTGGCTGAAGAAGGTGTGTCAGACTTCCATAATGTGACTGCTTTTCTTCCCAAGATATTCCATTTCCCATGGGGAATGCTGTATCTGTGCCTCCATCCCTCTGCACACTTTTTACAGCTGTTTAGTTTGTTTACAAGTGAGGATTAAAGCTCTGCTATAAATATGGGTACATTTTTCAGTATTCTCTCTCCACTTCATGTAAAAAAAACAGCTGAGGATGTGAACACACTCTTCTTGCTTCTACCAGCTAAAGGCTTGCTCTTGCTATTAGTTAGGCTCAGGGCTTTTAAATCTGTGGAATGCTGAATTAACCAGTGTCTGGCAGCCTTTGCCTTGGAAAGGTATCACCAAAGTAGTTTCCTTTTTCCTCTCTCTGGTGGAAGCTGAAAATACAAAAACTACTGGTTATTTCAAAGTGGAATATGGAATAGAGGTTCTAATGTTGTTTCTGGTTTTCCCCTGATGATTTCTGACTGCATCCTCCTTCCCTTGGGAAACAAATTCAAAGTTTGAAATCCATCCACACAATTGTCTGTCTCTCCCTCTCCGAGTGTTCAAGCCTTTGACATAATTCCTGCTCTTGCTCAGTTGTTTTGGAGCGTTAGTGAAGCATTGGTGGATCAGGGGGTTGTTTTCCTTAATGGCTTTCTTGGCTATTTTCCAGCCAAGAGAGAAGTGGGAAATATGAACATGAGCTTTGTAGCAGGGCATGAGCTGTGGCTGGTTCTTGGAAGATTTGTCAGCCACAAGCAGAAATCCTGTTGTCTTTCCTGAGAGCCCATACTTTGGAGGCTCATGAATTCCCTGCCTGTTTTCACAGCTTCGTTTAATGAGTCTTATTAAAACCAGGATAAAATTCAAGACTTCTTTGGGTGGTTGCCCACTTTCCCCTGGCTGGGAGATTTTGGTTTTTTCTTAAAATCTCCTGCCTCTACTTCTGCACTGAATATTGTGCAGGAAATCCTGGGAAGGGCAAAGACTTGCATCCTCTGGAATGCAAAATGTTGATAGCAAATGAGGATAACACCCAGGTCACAAGACTTCAAGCCTGTAATAGACTCTGATATCAATGGGAATGAAAGGATAATCTGATCCCAGGATTTCCAGGATCCCAGGATTTCTGTGGATCCTACTATATCCACAAAAGGCTGCTCACTGACCTGGAGATGAAGTTTTCCTGACATTTATGTGTAATATATTTGAAAAAAAAAAAGATAAATATTTTGAGAACCCAGGGCCAGGTTTGGTTTCTTCTACCTGTTACCTCTGCAGCTCTGTCTCCTGTGACAATCTGAGGAACAACCAGCGTGGATCCCACAGGATGCTTCAGTTGGAAAAGAGGGATTTACTGTCACATTCTCTGAAACTGCTGTTGTGTACTGGGAACCAGACCCATCCAGCTAAGGGAATTTCACTGCTCCCCAGGGACAATCACACATGGAGTTCCTGTTTGAACCTTGCTTCTTGTCTTTATGAGATATTGTTTTCTAACAGGAAATATTGTCCCCATGTCTAAAAAGGGTGGAAAGGAGGAGCCTGGGAACCACTGCCCTGTCAGCCTCCCCTCTGTGCTGGGAAGATCCAGGGACAGCCCCTCCTGGAAGCTCTGCTGAGGTTCACAGAGCACAGGGAGGTGATTTTGGACAGCCTGCACAGCCTCACCAAGGGAAAATCCTCCTGACTGACCCCATGGCCTTCTCTGGTGGAGAGATTCTACCAGAGTGGAGTGTGACAGTGGACAAGGGAAGGGCCAGGGATCTCATTTATCTGGAATTCTGTAAAGCCTTTGACACGGGTCCCTACACCATCCTTCTCTTAGGACTGGAGACAGCTGGATTTGATGGATGGACTCTTGGATGGATAAGGAAGTGGTTGCACAGTCACAACCAGAGGGTCGTGGTCAATGGCTCAGAGTCCTGATGGACGCCAGTGATCAGTGGAGGCTCTCAGGGGTCTCTGCTGGGACCAGTGGTGTTTAATAACTTCATTAACAACACAGATGAAGGGATCCAGTGCACCCTCAGCAGGTTTGCAGGGGACACCAAGCTGACAGGTGCCTAATGGTGACCTTCCAGTGCCTGAAGGAGCTACGAGATGGAGAGAGACTATGGACAATGGCCTGGAGGGCCAGGACACAGGGAATGGCTTCCCCCTGCAGAGGGCAGAGACAGATGGGATATTGAGCAGGAATTGTTCCCTGGGAGGGTGGGCAGGCCCTGGCACAGGGTGCCCAGAGCAAGTGTGGTGCCCCTGGATCCCTGGCAGTGTTCAAGGCCAGGTTGGAGCAGCCTGGGATAGTGAAAGGTGTCCCTGCCCAGGGCAGGGAGTGGCACTGGGTGAGCTTTAAAGTCTCTCCCAGCCCAGGAAGTTTTATTATTCCGTGACACTGCTTTAGTTCCAATGAGCTGCTGTGCAGAAGGGAAGAGAAATTTGTAGAAGGAAAGAAGGGCAATGCGATTTTCTCTCCTTAATTTCCTTCTTTTCTTTTCTGTCTTTCTTGGACACTTGTCCAGAGTTGATGATGTTGACTGCTTTATGCAAGGTAAAACAACATCTTTTCCAAAAGAAATTTCCTGCTGTGTGCTGTCTGAAAACTTTGTGTCTCATTTGATGGATAATTGCATATTTGATTTCAAATAAATGAGGATTGTTTTTTGTTCTGTGGCAAGGAGTGTAAAGGAGGATTTTAAGACCTGAAATCCCCATTGGGCCTGTTTAAAATTCCTGCTGTTGTAGTAGCATGGGAGAGAAGTGCTGTTTTATAGTGCTTATAAAGAAAAGCTTTTTTCTAGCAGGAAAGTAGAACTCTCTAAATAAAATCCTTGTCCATAACAGGCACTTCTAGGGAATGCTGGCACAAGTGACAGATCCTGCCAATCTGAGGAACTGTCCAACTTAGTGTCTTCAATGTGAGAAATTATTCTTCTGTGAGCTGTCACACCATGGAATAGAAAGTTTTATCTTAATTGAGATTGAGTTAAAGATCATGGGAGTGTTGAATGGATGGGTGTCCTGCCTGTACAATTCCTGGCTTTCCCCTAACCCAGACAACCAGAGGGAGTTGTCTGTAAATAGGAGTGTGCCTCAATAAAGGGAGCATTTTTCCAAACTGATAACATGAATAAATAATACTGTGGACTCTTGCTTAAGGGTAAGTCAGGCTTTTTCTCAGAGGGCATTTCCTGTACAAGAACAATTATTACTCAGTCGCATTCCTCTGAGCCACACTAGATATTTATTAAGCCTCTTATTCCTTTTCACAGATTCTTGAAATAATAGCTTTTTCCTGCTTTATGCTGAAGATTTATAGTTTCCTAGAACCATGGAAGAGACAGACAAGGATCATCCAGTCCAGACACCCCAACAATCCCAGCCTGGGCCCCCCTGGCAGCGCTGTCCAAACGCTCCTGGAGCTCTGGCAGCCTCAGGCTGTGCCCATTCCCTGGGGAGCCTGGGCAGTGCCAGCACCTCTGGGGGAAGAGCCTTTCCCTGATCTCCAGCCTGACCCTGCCCTGGCACAGCTCCAGCCCTTGCCTGGGTCCTGTCCCTGTCACAGAGAGCAGAGAGTGGTGCCCAGGAGGTGTTACAGACACAGTCTTTTTATACTTCAGCTTTTATGGAAGTGACAAAACCCAGCACTGGATTTTCAGGGATTTTCATAGCAGATTTGTTGAATGGTTATAGCAGAAAACAGGAATAGTCCCCTGATAGGCTGCACCTAATAAATATCTATATATTAGTGTCAATTGCTATGCTCTGCTTTCTTTGAGGAGGACTTGGCAGTTGTCATTAATTCGGAAACCAACCCAACCCTGAATTCCACATTACATGGCTGAGAGTTTTTCTCATTTTTGTTAGAAGAATCCAATTTAGTTGCGATTGACCTTTGTTCCTTCTTTATAGCATAAGTTATTTGAGGAGCAGGTTTCATCTGAAGCTAATGTATTTGATGTGTTTAGGGAGAAATTTATAAGGAAACTCTGAAAAGGCTGCATAAAAGTTATGGATCTGAAAATATTTGGGGAATTTGGTGCATTCTGGTGCAGGTATTTTAAGGCTGTGACAACATTCGATTCAATCTGTTTTCCTTAGCTGAAATGAACACCCAGATTTAGCACCGAGTCCCACTTGGATTTCTTTAGGTTGTTTATTTTTCCTTGTTTTTCATCTCATCTCTTCTTGCATTTAAGACTAAGGTTGTGGTGCCATGCTGACAATAATTGCCTCCTATTGCTTTGCTATTATTATTATTATTAAAAATAGCATTGTCTCGCTAGTTTATATGGGGCTTTTTCATAGAAATAAAAATATGTTTGCCTCCCTGAGGGAATCAAATAATTGATGTATTTGCAATGTGTGCAGGTGTGGTATCTCGTAGGCATGGCACATTCCTGCCTGGAATGGAAGTGTGTGAGGCTGCTTCTGGGAAGTTCCTGGAGCTTTAGAGACTTCTTTTCATCCAGCTGAATGCTTCAAACTTGGCCAGAAATCCAGAACTCAGAGATGTGGATATTTTCTTGTCCATCCCTTCCTTTTCTATCAGTTCCCTAAAGGGTTTTTTTAAACATAAAATTAAATTTCTAATGAGGGTCTTGTTCCAACCTGTGATACATCTCAAGCAGTTAAAGCCATGTTTATACTTGATGGACAGAAATTTGACACGTGTTCTTTATGTTGTGAAAAAGACCGTGCTCAGACCATGCCTTATATAATCTTTGTCTCACTGCAGAAGCAGAGGTGCCAAAGACAGGCACGGCTCCTCCCTGGAACAGGGAATTATTTTCCTATATGGAATTAGTGATTTTTAGTGGCAGTGACAACAGATATGCTCATAAAGCACCTTTTCACCTGAGAAAATTTCTGTCCTTGGGCTTTCCCATTGGACTTGGGGAACAGGGAGACCTGGGAGCCCACTGGAAACCAGGCTGGGGATGAGCAGCTGGAGCAGCCCTGGAGAAGAACCTGGGGGTGCTGGGGGTGAGAGCTGGCACCCAGAACCCCCCTGTGCCCTGGGCTGAGCCCCAGTGTGGGCAGCAGGGGAGGGGGGATTCTGCCCCTGTGCCCCTGTGCTCAGGTGAGACCCCACCTGCAGAGCTGCCCCAGCCCTGGGCCCAGCACAGGAGGGACCTGGAGCTGCTGGAGAGAGTCCAGGGGAGGCAGCAGGATGAGCAGAGGGATGGAGCAGCTCTGCTGGGAGGAAAGGCTGGGAGAGCTGGGATTGTTCAGCCTGGAGAGGAGAAGCTTTGGGGTGACCTCACCATGGCCTTCCAGTGCCTGAAAGAGCTCCTGGAAAGAGGGAGAGAGACTTGGGGCAAGGGATGGAGTGGCAGGACAAGGGGGAATGGATTTTTTGTGCCAGAGGGCAGGATCAGATGGGATATTGGGAAGGAATTGTTCCCTGGGAGGGTGGGCAGGCCCTGGCACAGGGTGCCCAGAGCAGCTGTGGCTGCCCCTGGATCCCTGGAAGTGCCCAAGGCCAGGCTGGACAGGGCTGGGAGCAGCCTGGGACAGTGGAAGGTGTCCCTGCCCACGGCATCATCCCTGCACTGCATCATCGTTAAGGCTCCTTCCAAACCAAACCATTCAATGGTTCTGTGATTCTATGACATCGCTTCAGGCTCATATTCTACCTTCATTTCATGCAGAAATACAGAAGGGGTTGATTGAGATCAAAGTTTGAATAAATTTCTGGACAGTGAACATGAATCATTTCCCTAAATGTTTTCTCTTACTGTGTCTGGAATATTTTTCCAGACGTGCTATTTTTGAGGCGAACGACAAGTACTATTGAGCTTAGGAGATTTTAAAAATACTCATTTTTTATAAATCATCCTCTTCTACATTCTTCTACATTTGCCTTTTTTCTTATATATATTTTTTTTTTAATCCTACTACATCCAGCAGATCAGATGTGAGAATTATTTTGGCATGGAATGGGATATAGTGTCAGTCTAGTGTCTGCTGAAGATGAATAGTCTCTAAATAAGTAATAAAGCTGAAGTGGCTCTAACTCACTCTGAGGAGTTTGTTTATTGATACTTTGTGCCACTAGAACTTAGATTTTGCTGCCATCAAGTTGAAATGGGCCCTGCCATTGGTTTTTTTTTTTATCTTTGTTTCTAGGGAGGGGAGGTGAGGGTTAATTATAGGATTTGGGGTTTTTGTTTGGTCTTTAGAAGCTGCATGAGCATTATCCTGACAGGGCAATAGTTTCTTTTTACAACATTCTCTAAAGCAAGGGCTGAAATTACAATTTAAGGGAGATTATTATGCTTTACTGCATCATCTAGAAGCTTGCTAAGCAAAATATTAGTTTATGAAAAATTCCATTTGAGTTTCTGTAGAGCTGAACCAATGACAAATCATAATTGGTCATTTGTGTGCATAAATATTTTTCATGCCTTCAGTTTTTAATGAAAGTCATTCCTATTTGTCTCCTTCTCCAGATACTAACAGTAATTAGTTTTAAAGCTTTATATGAAACTGAATACAGCCATGACTTCAATTTTTGATTCACTTCCCAAACAGTGCCCTTTTTTCAATGAGTTGAACAAAAATGTGTGAATGTATCTATGAAACCTTAGAGAAGTTGTGGCTGCCCCTGGATCCCTGGAAATGTCCATGGCCAGGTTGGATGGGGCTTGGAGCATCCTGGGAGAGTGGAAGGTGTCTTTGCCCATGGCAGGGACTGGATTCACTGGATGCACTGGATGGGATTTAAGGTTCCTTCCAACCCAAACTATTCTGCGATTCTAGGATTCTGGGCTGGTGCCTTCTCCTTTGTGTGTCCCTGGGAGCTGTGTTGCTGCAGCTAGTCCTGGAGCAGGGGTCAGCCTGAGCCTGAGGCTCCTCTTCACTGTCTCATGGTGGCTTTTCCCTTCTGCAGCACCTGGAAGAGTGGTCAGGTTTGTGGTGCTGTGTCAGGTGTACAGTGGGAAGGGGGAACTGGATTTGAACAGCTCATTTGGGTCCTGGGGTTTATTTAGGGACCTAAGGAGATCAGAGCTTCTACCTGATTTGATTCCCTCACACACTCACCCCTGTGAGCCACCCACAGCCCAGCATCTTTAATCTCTCCTGACTTTCCTGCCTTCCCTGCCCCCAGGGCAGGTCCCTGCTGGCTGGAAAGGCTGCACAGGAAATCCTGGTTGTTCCTGCAATCTCTCAGTTACCAGGGTTGAGCATCACCAGCCAAAGTCCCTGGGCACCCCATGACATTTGTCTGCATGATCTGCCTCCATTTCTGGGCTCTCCCTGCACTGCCAGCATCTTTTCTCCAGCCAAGATGATTGCTCCGTTCTTTCCATGCCCCAAACTCTGGGTTCCCCAGCCTGACCAGACTGTGCAAAGCACACAGGATCATCTCCCTGATTTGTGTTTCCACCTCACCTCTCTTTATTAACAGGAGGATTCAGGATGTGGCAATTTTGCTTAATGCAGCATTATGAAAATTTAGTGATAATGAGTCAAAGGCTTCTGTGGAGAGTTTTAAAGTTCACTTTCACACCTTCATGCACAATTCTGTGCTGGCTGTCACCATGCACTGTTTAACCATCACAAGGACCTCAGGCTGCTGCATCTCTAAATGTCCTGACAGCTGTAGGGATCTTGTGGCACTGCTTTTTCCCTGTTCTCACTCCCAACAGAGCCCATTCTGCAGGTGGCCATAACTGATTAGCTGGGGGATGATCCTTCTCACACCAGAGGTTTTCCAGCCCTCCAACAACTTGTCCCTTTTAGAGTCATATGATTCCTTTGCATTAGCAGGTCAATTCCAGGCCGATTCCAGCCAGCTTAATGGAACATGGGAACACTTCTCCAAGTGCTTGGCTGACAAAAGGGGAAGATGGATGGTGGTGGCAGGAACCACTCTTGTTGCAAGAGAAGCTCAGTGTGTCCATGCTCTTTCTCCTCCTGCTTTTCTCAGCTGGGACAGCAGGAAGCTGTTCCTCAGTGCTGGAGCACTTGGGTGTGCTCTGGGCTGAGCATTAAAATCCGTGTGGCTTTTGGTTTTTGTCACTGAACCGGAGAGTTTTGGAGTTACTGCCTTCCCTTTTCAACTCCAGATTTGTGTGTCTGCTGTGGTTTCCAACTGTTGATGGTTCCAGGCACTGCATGAGCCAGGGCTGACAAGGAGCAGTGCAGGTCAAGGCATGGGAATATCCTTTCTCCATGGAAAGGGTGCTCAGGCCTTGGCAGGGGCTGCCCAGGGAGGTTTGGAGTGCCCATGGCTGGAGGTGTCCAAGGAAGGGCTGCAGGTGGCACTGAGTGCTCTGGGCTGGGGACAAGGTGGCCATGGGGCACAGCTTGGACTCCATGGGCTGCGAGGGATTTTCCAGCCTCAGTGATGCTGGGATTCTGTAATTAAACAGTAATGAGACTCTCCTTGGTGCTTTGGATGTCCAAGGTAATTAGACTGGGAAGAGTGCTGAATGCAGTTGTGTGCAGGGTGGGCCTCAGGAGTGCCTTTGCCTCTTCCTCCCTCCAGGTTTAGTTCTTGGTAAAAGGAATATTTTGGAAAGACAGGAGCCTCTGGAACTGAAACAAAGCTCATGTTTCACATGGCACTTGTGGAAAATCTGAAAACAAACAAAACTGCTGTAGGTAAGAACTCAGCAGTGGTACAGTATCAGTGTCTCTGTTCTCTGTAGAGGTTGTTGTGTACTATAAAAAGTTAAATATAGATTCTTAGTTCTTATTCCAACTATCTAGGAATCATTTTACTGAGGGGCAAGGCAGATTTTGCTTGTGGTCTCACACTGAGCACATACACAGCCAGGAATGACACACTGACCATAGTAATCACACCTGATGAGACTGTTTACTGTGAGTTTTGCTGAAGAGAATAATTTTAGGCACATTTTATAGCAGTCAGGATAGCTGAAATCTAATGGTGGGAAAATCTTATGTGGGAAATGTCAGAATTCAGCAGTCAAACAGTCAAATTCCAAAAGCCTTTTGGTATCACTAAGTTCTGATCATGCAGAAGGGAGATCATCACCTGAAATATTCAGTTTAAAGACAATACCTCACTTTGCAGGCACTGGTGTCGAAATACACACAGAAATACAGAGGGATCAGTGTTTGTATCTTTTGTGCTGGCCAAGGGATGCCTGTGCACATCTGGAGCAAAACCAGAAGGTCAAAGGGTGCAACATTGTCTCTTGGTGTTTCCCCACTGTCTCAGAGGTGAGGATGAGCTCCAACTCCCATCAAACCTCAATTCTTTAGTGATTCTCTGATTATTAAATGAGGAGCAACCAACAGAGAGTGGAAGAGACCTTCAGGCTTTTCTACAGAATAGAAGAAAATTGATGAAGCTCAGAGACTGCAGGGTCTCCAACAGGCCCTTCAGAGAACAACTCCCAGCTAAGCAGACCTTAAAAGACAGGATCAAGTAGTCCTTTTATTTAAATGCTTTCACACAGTGTAGTATCACTTTTATTAGACTATTTCATTAAAAGTTCTATGCCATAAAATCACAGTAAAATAAAATGTGAGGGCTTGAAAGATTCTGCCAGATTGTTCTGGCTGTGATTTGCCTCTCACCAGATCATTGGTATTCACCCGTGTCTCAACCCTCAGTTTTGTACATTAAAACAATAAAATCTTGAAATATGACTTCATTTTGGAGACAATATAATAATTTTTTGAGAATTACTCTGGTGAAAAATGTGTTCTGTCATTAAAGATGGATAGTTTATAGAATTAATCCTACTTCCAGAGTATTCACTGATATATTTGCATAGGTGATATGTTCTCCATGTTCAGAATCTCAGAATGGGTCAGGCTGGAAGAGACCACACTGGGACATCTGCTCCCACTTCCCCAGCAGGGCCATCCCAGAGTACAAGGCATAGGATTGTGTCCCCACAGCTCTGGAATAGCCCCAGGGAGGAGAGCCCACAGCCTCTCTGGACAATCTGTTCAGGGCAGAACTTCAGTCCTCTGCTGACGTCACAAAGGAAGGTACAATGTCACAGCAAGGACAGGAATGAAATTCCTGCTCTTCTTTTTCCAACCCTAAGGTAAATCTATGTGCTGCTGCAGGGCAAGAGATGGAAGAGGAAGCACTTAGGATATAACACTGGGATCCAGTGGCTCTTTTTTACAGCCAGAAAAACAAAAAAATCATGTGACAGCATTATCTTGACTTGCACTTCCCCTCCCATCTGCTCCCTCTGGTGTTTTCCACCAGAATTCCCCAAAGGAGAATCCATAAAGGCTCCCTGCAGTCAGCAGTCCCACGTGCAGGCCACGTGCTGAGGCTTTCATCACAACCACAAGCCAGGCTTCCTGTGTGACCCAAGATCATTTCAGATCTTGGAGATTTCAAGGCCTGGAAGATGGAGAAAGGGTTCTGCAGATATGCTTGAACAAACTCAGTCACTTAAATCACCGTGTATTTAACATAATTGTTCTTGAAGGCTGTGAAAACCTGGAATTATTTCACATCAAGTTACCTCATTATGGAGGTTATTGGTAGTGCCACATTTAATTTGCTGGAAATGAAGTGCTGTGAGAAAAGATGCAATTTTCACAGTTATGGAATCTTGTTTTGTAGCATGTATATATAAACACACTTTTAAAACTGAGGTGCATTTGTTGATTAATAAAATACTCCCAGAAACTTCTGGATGCAGTGGAAATAGCTTGTGGGAACTCACCAGTGGTTTTCAATAGAGAGGTCCCACAAGTGCATGTTTTTAGTTCTAATTAAAGAGATTTTCAATATCTTACTTAAAAATATATAAATGAAAATAGAAAGGGGAGCCCTGTGATTCCTTGGTGATCTGAAAGCTTTTGTAAGCTGCTTGTGACACCCTGGTAGTGTGAGCAGAGAACAAACATGAGTTGTAAAGACACCTCCAAATGTGAAATTGTTGAAGGATGGGCCATGAAAAACATGAACTGATTGGAAACCTCTTCCTTCACACTTTTCAAGTTGTAATAGATTGTTAAATATATCAAGTTGTATGTATGTTAAATATATTCAATGTTTTTGCTGGCAGTAAAACATCTGCTATCCAAGGAGGTTTGTCATTTGCAGAGATCTCACCTGATCTCCATCCACCTCAAGTTCAGCAGTTCAATGGGAAAATTTCAGTTGGATATATGGAAGAAATTCTTCCCTTTAAGGATGGAGAGGCCCTGGTACAGGGTGCCCAGAGAAGCTGTGCCTAACACTGGAGCCCTGGCAGTGTTCCAGGCCAGGCTGGATGGGGCTTGGAGCCACCTAGGATTGTCCCTGCCCATGGCAGGGGTGGGATGAGATGAGCATTGAGGTCCCTTCCAACCCAAACAATTCCGTATATGATTTTTATAGCTGGGACAGCCACAGTTGTGTGGCAGGTGATGAAGTATCAGCAGGATTGTTGCAGAGGGTTCACATGCACTGTAATTCCACACTATCTTTCCCATGCAGACGTTTGCCCTGTGAGATACTGACAATTTTATGGTGTTTCTTGCAACCTCTGGGAGTGAGTTATGGGTTCATTTCTGCAGGGGAGAATGAACAACATTAATGGGACTTTGGAGAGTAGTTTGAGTTGCAGAATGATGTATCCTTATCTTTTGAAGTTCTCCTGTACCAATCTTTGGAGCAGATATGAAATCATTCAAATGGTGCTTTATGATCTCCCTTTAGGAAAACAAATGTCTGTAAACATCGCTCTCTTTTGATGCCCTAAGAAGTAGCTTCTACTTTTATATACTGATTATAGCCACTGTACTTATAGATCCTGCTGTCTTCCCCTTTAATCTTCTTATTTTACCCCAGCTCTTGTACATTATTTTGGTTTAGATTGGTAAAAGCTTTTGCATTCAGGTGAAGTTGGGTGTGGAAAAATATGTCCCAAAGGAAACCTAGGGAGTAGGTAGGTACTGATACAACTTATTTCTACTTGTAGGCCACTGATGAGAATTAAATTGAGGTCATCCCTGGGAACAAAGGTTTATTTGAGAGTGTTGGTGCTGAGATGAGGTACAATTAATGTGTGACCTTGGGATGCTGTAGCTGAGCATATCCTATTGTTCAGCAGTGAAAGCTGCTCCCCTGCTCCAGAGGGAGAGAAAAACAGCTTCAAAGGATGCTGTCAAAGGTGCCACCAGGGTGGTGGGACACTGCTGGGGTCTGGCATCCATAAATTGACTGTGGAGCACTTTAAACTTGTTTACTTTCTCCTTTAAGTCCCAATTTCTGGAATCTTTCCCCTGGTATTTGTAAATTTAGCCTTAAGTGGTTCCCTGTCTCGTTCCCACCTTGGTGGGTTCATTTCTGCTGTATAGCCATTGGGGAAGGGGAAGGTGGAACAACCCCTTCTCTGCAGTGGTGTTTAGTCCAGGGATATGTACAGCCAGGAACTGGATCCTGTGTCAGACCCATGATGCTCTCACAGTGCAGGTGCTCTTTGCCCACTTGTGCACTTCTGTCAGTGCAGGTACAGTGGGTCTGGGTAGATGAGGCCAGAGCAATGATGGAATTTCTCTTCACATCTTTTCCTGATGTCTCCTGGGGCTCTCTGCCTTTCCCCATACCTCACAGTAGGTGTTTGTTCATGGTCATCTGAGATAGACTCATTTACCCAGACTTTCCTCACAGTAAACATGGATCACCATAATGAGCACCAAAATTCATTCTAAGCCACATCCTTACACCTAGGACCTCTTTCACAACCTTTTTTTAGTCACGGATACTTTTGTTATTCTCATGGATGGTGAAACAGGAGCTGCAAAGCACTGCACTGGAGCACCTGGTAGGTTTCTGGGTTCCATTACGTGTTTGCCAACTGTGAGTCAGTTTCCAGCAGAAATGAAAACATGTTCTTTTTTCTTCAAATAGAAATTGTTTTGTGCAAATCATGTTATTGCTTTTATTAACAGTGCAGTGTTAATCCTCATGGATGGGTCAAGCTTCTTCCCACACAAGCTGTGTTAAATCCATGGAGGAATGACTTGGAATGCCACAGGTCAGGCACCCAAATGTTATATCCTCCAAATCCTGATATTTAATAATCAGTTGATGTTCCTTGCCTCTCACATGTTGCTTGTAAAATGTTCTCATTAATTCATTCGGAAGTAAATTGAGTGTTTTGATCTATGGAGGCTTTAAAAATCTGGCTGGATCTGGGATAGTAGAGGGCTGGTAGATGTCATCAAGCTCACAGTGTTGTAGTATAGTTTGGAGTTCTTGGTGTTTGGATGTTTTTTTGTCCCAAAATTCACAGCATTTTTCTGTTAGACCATTGTAAAGAACATATCTTGCCAGCTGGGATAATTTGCATGGCAGTTTTTCCCATTTCGCTGCTCCTGCTGTTTACGCAGGGATGTAATTTCAGTTGTAATTTGACACAGGCTCGTTTTTCTGTCACTGCAAAGACTTTGGTGAGGGGAAGTTTGCTCTCCGTCTCCACTTGATGAACAATACAATATTCAGATGCTGTGTGGACCCTGCATATCAATTTGGCTCATCATTGGATGAAAGATGGAAAATGTTCAGTGCTGTGTAATCAAACAATTCAAACCCTGCCAAGGTGAGGAGGTGAGGGGTGGGAGTGCTGAATTTAAAAAGCAAAGCCTGAATTCTGCACAAACTTTGGTAAGTTCTAAAATAGTTTTAGAAAAAGACTGAGGAAATGCAGGCCTGTCTTGGAGAGGGAACCTGGAGAATTTAGAGAACCAAGATGAATAGAGAAGCCCTTGGTGTGGGGTGCATGGAGAAGCTGGAATGCTACAAGTTGGAAAGGCCTCAGGAGGTATTCACGCAGAGAGTTTGTCAGGATGAGTTGTTGTCCTGATTCTTTCCTGCTGTGTTTGGATGGCTGAGCATAGGAAACACAGCCCTTGAATTCAGGTAAGCACAACCTTGCACCAACCACAGCATCAGTGCCTTAGCAATGGAATTCTCATCCTAAATCCCACAGCACTGCACCAGATCCTGGAAGAAGAAATAACTCAGTCCCAGCCAAATCCAGGGCTTCTGGGAGAGCAGGAGTTTGCTTTCTTTAGTGTTCAGAGGGGTGGAAAAGGATCAGACAAGGAAAATTCATGGGAGCATGTTGGATTGGGATACTTGGATGTGTCCATAATCAAAGGAATGCAGAAGCTGAGAGAGAACAGTTGAATATTATTATTTTTGGCTAGGAAAGACACTTGTAACAGTCACATTTTTCAGAGCCTCCCCATTTTTCTTCAGTGATTCCTATACCATTTCCTGTGGGCAGCTGGGATTTGTGCTCCTAGCACTTGGCACTCCAATGATATCAATGATCTATCAGTTGTTTAGTTTTTCTCCTTGTTTTAAGGGATTCTGAAGTTTCTTCATCATTTCACGTGCTCTGCAGAACGTTACTGTTATGCAGATGAGAAAATACCTAAGTTTTATTCACTTATTTGAAGTTTGTGTTAAAAAAGAAAAAGCGTGGGTTTGGATTTTTTGAATGTGATTTTCTTAGTGCAGCCTCTTCCAGTAAAGAACTTCTTGATAAGAAACAGATTAATAGAAGAGCTCTCATGATATGAGAATGAAATGAGTTGTTTGTTTTAGGCTTGTAATTATTCTCAGCAATGGTTTTAGAGTTGTAACTGATTTGTAAGCTTTAATAATCATAATATGCCATCACACCTTGCAGCATTCCATGGATAAATCTACCTCTGCTTCTGGCTTGGAGTATTAGCACATTTAGCATGCTTATGTTTCCCATGGTTTAATTAAAACTTTTAATTACTATGATTTCAAATTGCCCATTCTGGCAACCTGTGGATGGATGGAATGGGGATCAAATCGTTGTCTTGGGAGAATGCTGGGATTTGCTGTGGAATTTGTGCAACCACGCATGGCTCAGGTAGTTTTTGGGCATTTAAAAGCCAGTGTGCACCTTCCTTCTCCATCAGTTACAGGCTTTTTGTAAGATTGCTTTTGTTGGCGCGTGGGCAATGAGAATTCTGTGTCCCTGACTAATAAAATGAGTATTTTTCCCTCAGAATTAGTGAGGAGAGGCAGCAGGAATGACTCCCTGTCTATAATGCATTCATTCAGAGCAGAACAAATGGTGTGAGATCCCTGCTGTCTGCTCGGGTTCCAATTTCACTACACGATGATTTAAAAGGGGGGAAAAAAACCCATGGAATGTTATTTTGCTCTGTTTGAGATGTGGAAGGAATTTTAAGTTCTTTTATGTTGACACCACTTTGGCTTAGTGAATACATATCAGAATATTCAGCTTCAAACAGAGACAAGAGTAATATATTTTTTCACATAATATAAAATAATAATATTACCACATAATTCTATGATATAACAGAAAATAACATAATTCAGCTGAGATACTGCAAGGGCTAAGGGTGAAACTGAAATCCTGGAGAGCATTTTAAAAGCATCAAGAAAAGTTGCCCGTTATTGAAGGAAACAAATACATTTAACTGTGGTCTCGAGAATGGAAACACCAAAACCATCCAGACTTTAAAGTTATTTTGATTTTTTAAATTAAAATGCTTATGACACTCAAATGTCCACAGAAATGCTATTACAAAACCTCAGTAGCTTTAAAATTAATTATTCCTTGCCAGGAGCAAACACTTAGAGTCACCTGTGATTTGGAAAAGAGACACTTGAGAGGAAAATTATCCTTTTTTTGGCTTTTCTATTTATTGTGGCTTTAGTCAAAACCATATTTTTTACATTGTAGTCAAAAGTCCTTAAATCATCACCCCTCAGCCTGCTGAAAGCAGTGAGGCTGTTCATTGGGCAATGCTGTCAGAAGGTAATAAAAAATAAAGTTAGGACTGGCCACTTACATTCTGGAATTTTAAACTATTTCCTGTGGGGTTGAACCAGAGCTTCTGGATACTGGAGTTTTCTTTTGTTTTTCTTTTTCCTTATGGCTGAGGCAGGTGAAGGATGTGGAGCTGGCAAAGGGTGAATTTTGATGTTCTCCTGCTTTTTGTACTGCAGAGACTGTTCCAAGGCTTTACTGATGGGAAATTCCAGTTTTGTTACCAATATCTAGTTCCTTTATTTCTGGGAGGACTCTGTTATTCAGCTGATTAAATATTTTCCTCTGCATTTGATTTCACTAATTGTTTTGTTCAGTATGAGGGAAAAGGTCTGCACAAGGGTCACAGAACTCCATTGTTTAATTTAGGGAGGAATGGGATCAGAGGGTCTGGTTTTCAGGGCAGAAATATGGAAAAATTCTGTGTATTATAAGCTGGATATAAAATACTGGCTATAAAACTGTAGATATATTTTACAGATCGTATTTAACTTTTAAGTAGTAATAGCATGATGTTTGCCAGCAATAAAGGATTCATTGGAAGGTAATAGGGTACCAACAGCTGGAACATAAAACAGTTTCCCCCAGTGTGACATGAGAAGAAATTACACTTCTCATGGATGGCAGAAAAATCCTGCTGCACACAAATGGGATCAGTTAAAGGGTGATGCATGAAAGGAATTAAATTAGGATGGGAATATGCTTTGCTGAACATCTAATTGCTACATTAAAAAAACCCAAAAAACCAAAAGAAACCCCCGCCAACAGACCTTTATTCTGAGCATCTTCTGACTCCAGATACAGCCAGAGCCAAGAAGGGAAAACTGCAGCCTCAGAATTCCTCCTGTGATCTGACACTGTCTTGATTTGTCAGGGAATCCCAAACTGCTTTGGGTTGGAAGTAACCTTAAATCCCATTCCATGCCATGCCATGGGCAGGGACACCTTCCACTCTCCCAGGCTGCTCCAACCTGACCTGGGACACTTCCAGGGATCCAGGGGCAGCCACAGCTGCTCTGGGCACCCTGTGCCAGGGCCTGCCCACCCTCCCAGGGAACAATTCCTTCCCAATATCTCATCTATCCCTGCCCTCTGGCTTCTCTGTGTCCTGGCACTCCAGGCCCTTGTAAAGAGTCTTCATCTTTCTTGTAGGCCCCTCATGTACTGGAAGGTCACAACTAGGTCACCCTGAAACTTCTCCTCTCCAGGCTGAAGAATCCCAATTTTCCCAGCCTTTCCTCAAGTGCTCCACCTTCTACAGGCTTTACTCTTGAATTTCAAGAAAAAATTCAAATTTTCTCATATAGTTTTTTTGTTAAAATTGCTATTGTTCATCCCTTTATCCACTGGGACTTGCCATTCCCTTTCCTAGATGGCTTCCTGCCTTTATTACTTAATTATAAAATAAATAGAATTTTATTAAGAAAGTTTCAGGCATATTAACAATGAAGATAATCACAAATCCTGTAATGGAGTCCCTCCCTGGAGATGCCCAAGGAAGGGCTGGACATGGCACTCAGTGCTCAGGGCTGGGGACAAGGTGGGCATCAGGAACAGCTTGAACTCCATGGGCTAGGAGGGCTTTTCCAGCTTAAATGATCCTATAATTATATAATGAATGGGCAGAAAGACTGGGAATATCTATCCAAGGGCTTCTTGTGAACCTTTTTTTGCCATATGCCATAGATTGAGACAGGTTTCTCTTCCTAGGGATGAAGTGCAAGCACCTCCACTAACACATTTGTGTTTTGAGCATGTTGATAGCAGCAAGAACTTCAAAACTCATTATGTGGTGTCCACCAGACTCAATGGGAAAAGTAGATTCTTCCTCTGATTAACAGGGAAAAAATGTTTATTTTTAGCGTTTTCCTAAGAGAAGGTTCCAAGAATTCAACATTCAGATTGGATACCCAGCAAAATCATGACATTTCTGAGATTCATCCAGGTATTAGCACTCTTTATGGCATTCTGAATCCTCCAGAAAAGTATCCCTGGAGTGGTGTAGTGCCGTTGTTATCTGGCTGAGTGCCTCCATCTGTCCCTCTGGCATGGGGATAGGAGCACACCAGACCCCTGATGCCAAGTGCTTTCTCTTGCTTCCCTGCTTGCCAGTCAAATGTGACAAATGGAAAAGGAGCAAAACAACTGCCTGGAAACAAACCCATTTCCTTTGTACAATTTGCTCTGTAGAGCACAAGCAAAGAAGCAGAAAAACACAGTAATTAGAATCCTTGTCTTGTAATGGATATTACAATTACGAACGGATAATTTCCCCGATTTTTCTCTTCCTCACTAGCCTGGAATTCTGCGTGAGCAGACCCAAGTGTTTTGTGTTTCTGTGGATCCCCTCCTGATCCAGTGTTCAAGGCCAGGTTCTCTCTCCCTGGCCTGTTCAGATATGAGGACAGCACACCCTATGCCACAGGGAACCTCTGGGAGGGGCAGGGACAGAGACCCAAGTGGAATAAACTGGCTCTTCTACTTGGTGGGGGTGCAGGAGCTCCACATCCTGCAGCACATCCATCTTTCTGCTGTCAGGACCTCCAGGCACGCTCCAGGAGTGGTTCTTCCTTTCTGTGGTGTCCTCTGGGTGACACTCTGCTGTCTCTCTGATTTTCAGACTCTTTTCAGTTGTGGGAAGATGCTCGTTCAGCCGTCAGCAGCACCATAAGTGGTTTTCATTTCATCTGGTATGGCAAGAGACAGTTCTTTGATCTCTTGAACCCCTGGAAATGACAGCAAAAGGAGATTGAGAGGTGAATGCACCTGGATAAGGTTTTGTGCAATGGGACAGGATTTTTATGCAGGCACTTGATCTCTTCCTGCCTTCTTCCCAGGAGTTTTTGTGGGAGGGAGTTTGCCTACTGAGCGTGTAAAAATTGCTGTGTTTGTTCCTTTAGGGCGGTTGGATTTGTGCATTTTATGGATAGATGGGTCTGCTGGGAGGCTGCTTTTGCTATTGTTTAGCCAAGTGAACCCTGTATTTTTTGGCCAGCTGATATGTTGAATCACAGAACCCTTAAGGTTCTCTAAGGTCATAAAACCCAAACATAAGCCCTGGCTGTCCCCTCCTGTCAGGGAGTTGTGCAGAGCCAGAAGTTCCCCCCTGAGCCTCCTTGGCTCCAGGCTGAGCCCCTTTCCCAGCTCCCTCAGCCACTCCTGAGGCTGCTGGACATGTTCACATGAAGATAATCATAGAGATACAACATTATACTATACTGGTTTAGCTCTTTCTCTCTAATTCTCAACTTTGCATTTCTGCATTGGAGCATGTTCTTTAGTCAGGGAACATGGATAAGGAATATGCTTCCCTCTTGGCGCACAGACATGAATCCACAAGCAAGTGAACTGATGGAAGAGGAGTCTGAGTTGCTTTTACTTTTAGTGACTTACTTAGTATCACTCTAATAAATTATGCAATGTTATAACCTTTAAGTCTTCAGTTCTCCTTGTCTTTAAATTATAATAAAACCCTTGATGGCAGCATTTGGCTGCAGAAACACGTCCCTGAAATCCATATCCCACTGGTAGGCCCAAGACCTTCCTGCTCCCTCTGGATTTGCTGCCTCTGTGAAGATCAATGCCCTAAAGTTGCCAGCAGCTCCAGATGAGCAATGCCCTGACTTCTGCTTTGTGCCCCTGGGCTTTGAAGGTGTCCTCAGCCTGAGGAGGAGTTACAGAGCCCACATAAACCCTCCTCTTCTAAAGAGCTCTGCTTTGTGTGATCCCTGTTCAAACACAGACTCCTGGCCTTCCACTAGCAGGATATTCACTCTCCTGGGATAAAGTGGTGGAGATTTGTCTGAGCCAGGAGAGAATGGATCACATGATAGCAAGGAATTATATGGTTCTATTGATGCCAAGGGCATTCCTTGTGGACAACACCAGAATCAATTGATCCTGTGTGCAGAAAGATTCTTTGTTTTATTTTCAGGGCTAAGATTTAAATCCTTCAGTCTCTGTTCCTTCCCATAAAATATAGTAGGAAAAGCATTAATGAGAAGTGTCACACACAGCAATCATGACTGTGAACCCAAAAATGCCATCAGATTTCAGTTTATCTGTGAATTAAGAACCAAATCTGGTGATGTTAAATACCATTTAGGGATTGTTTAGCCCCCTCAAGGGCCTGAGAAGCATTAGGAGGAAGAAATGTGATGCTGGATGCGCTGTACTTTTGTTAGCTATGTGAAATTTAAGAGATTAAGCAGAGAAAAGACTTTGTCTCAGCAGGAGGTGCTCCCAAAGGGTGGGATAACAGATAATCCCCTCATACTAAAGCTGTATATCCCAGCTACAACAGCAATCAAAGCAAAGCCAGGACAGCCTGCAAAAGCCTTCCTGAAAGGCTCTTTGGGTGCTACAGAGGCACTTTCAAAGTTGATAGAACAAGATCAATTCCCTCTTTATCTAAACACTGCGTGTTGGATGTTGGGGCTGCTCTGATGCTGCCAGGGTCTCTGTCCCCGGTGGAAATCTCTGAGATGTCACCTTCTTTAGTAGCTGTGTTTAAACCCAAATGGATAAATAAATCCCCTCTTTTTGAATGGGGTTGGTGTGTTTGAGGAATATGAGGTTTTTTAATTTTTTTTTTTTTTGCCAGTAGCAGAATTATTTTCTTCTTAGCCAGATGGCAGCTCCAGTGGATATTTTGTGGGCACAAGTATCTGCTGACCTGCTGGAAATGGGGAGAAGAGGGCAAATACAAGTGAATTTCACTTAGAAGTTACAAAAGAGGGTGCTAGTGGGAACTGCCATTGTCACCCCGCAATCAGAGCAAAAATATCTGTGAGGGGTTCAATTTTTAGCGTTTCCCCTGGGGCTCCCTGAGAGAGTCTTTGCGTGGGGCAGCAGCTCTATGAAAGCTGCCACTCACTGCAGCCAGGCTGTTGGACATGAGGGTGGGGCAGGATTTCCCATTGGATATGTTCCCTTAGGCCAGGGAAGGAAGCTCCAGGGGAGGGGCTGTGGCAGCAGTGATGACTTTGGAGCTGGTAGTGCCATTTCTATGCTTGCAGGGACATTTCCCAGACTCTACCCCCTTTTTCTTTGGTGTAAGGATGCCTTAAGGCTGTTTGGATCTGGTTTTCTGAGATTTCTTCTTGAAAGGAAGCCCTGCTTTCTCTGCCTTGCCAAAGCCTCCTGTCGTGTGCATCGGGGTGAGTGGGTGGCTGTGCTCCTGTGATAGCTCTGAGTACTTCAGCACAACGATGCAATTTCAGAAAGGAAAGATTAGGGAAAGATTTTCTCTTGCCTTTCAGTTGTGAGGGCTCCTCCTGACAGCCAGGAGCGCTTCCAGACATTACCCTGTTATCTTCCTTGAGCTGTGACTTTTATTTTTCCGGTGATATGCAGCCATGACGTGATGAAATGCAGAACCATCATCAGGCTTTTACAGAGACAGATCTTTGAAGCTCAAAACACTTACAAGCTCATTTTTAAGATTTGCCTTCACCAGTGAATTGTCACAGCAAAAGAAAAAAAAAAAAGACTGATTTTATGCTAAATAAGGGACAGGAAAGGTATAATTCTATGGGAGTGCTGCTGTACATCCCAAATTTGAACAGCTGTTGGTGATGATGGCAAATCCTAAAATGTTTCTAAATGATTGCCATGATGGAGATGAGTGATCCAGCACTGAGTGGCCACATGTGAAGGTAGTGTCAGGTAATTCTTTGGAAACCACCTACTGTGTGGTGCTTTCCTCCCCAGCCTCTGCTGTGCTCTTCATATATCATGCATTTCTCCTCACTCCCTTCTTGGGTTTCCTTGCTTCTCTTTTCCTATCTCAGCTTTTAAAACCCTGCTACCTCCCCACAGTCTTTGTTTAGGACTTTTAAGGCCATGCTGAGAAAGGTGTGGAAGCACCTTGCACCCAGTTCACTGAGTTGTGTGATTTGGGCATTAAGTCCCACAGCATGGGATGGAAAGTCCTGGGAACTCATCAAATCAAATATTTTTAACTGCAGAATATAAAGGGAGTATTAGAAGAGTAACAGAAGAAAAAATAAAAATCTCATACAACCCAGGCTATTCTCTTTGTAACCTTTAAATGCTATATAACCACCAGGAAAGCACTGGAGCATTTCCTAACTATCAAGTGAGGACAACGAAGCTAACAGGATCATAGGATCTCAGACTGGTTTGGGTTGTGAGGGACCTTAAAGCTCATCCCATTCCATGGACAGGGACACCTTCTATTAGACCAGGTTGGTCCAAGCCTCATCCATCCTGGCCTTGGACACTTCCAGGGATGTGGAGGTGTTCTAACATTGTTCTGTACAATGAATATGGATGAGAGGACAGTAGTGCTAAGTCTTAGCTGAGCACTACCTGCTGTAGAAATAAAATTCCCTGGGAGAGGAGAAATGTGCTTGTAGCAGCCTCACTATTTAATCATTAGTTAACATAGCACACCAGTTTGTAGGCAGTGAACTTTGAGATTGAGAAATTAAAGGGTTTGCTTTGATGCTGAGGGTTTGTAATGGTGGGTCTGTGCTTGAACCCCTGGAAGGTGTCAGCTGAGCTCCCAAATCCACATGTGTGGGTCCCCTGAGCACATGAAGCTGCTTGGTGGTGCTTTATTTGAAGAACTTGTTTTTCTCACTCTGGTGTGTTTGCCTGAGTCACATGGGGAGCTTTTTTCCACACCACTGAGCGTCGCCAGGGAGGTCTCTCAGATTCCATACTGCTGCCTTTGCTGTTCTGCAGCATCAGGCATTCCCCCTCCTCCTCCCATGTTTCAAAGGCAGTGGAACCCAGCCCAGAGCCCAGCTGTGTTCCTTCCTCTCAATCAGCATCCACAAGGCAACTTGGGTGACAACTTCCTGTTCTCCAGTGGAGGTATTTTACCCTTGGCATGTAGAACATGCTCTCTATAGAAAATCACCAGCCAGGAAATTAAAGATTGCTTTTAAGGCCATGGAGGAGATTTACCCAAAAAATGCACATGAAGCTTAGACTTTCTTTCCTCCAGAAGAACCCTAGTGCACTGTGGTGCCACTTTGATATAATTACATATCTTGGTGTCCTTTGGCAACCTTGGTGCTCTTCTTGCCCTCTGCCAGAATTATTTAAGCTGGAAAATCCCTCCCAGCCCATGGAGTCCAAGCTGTGCCCCACGCCCACCTTGTCCCCAGCCCAGAGCACTCAGTGCCACCTGCAGCCCTTCCTTGGACACCTCCAGCCATGGGCACTCCAAAGCTCCCTGGGCAGCCCCTGCCAAGGCCTGAGCAGCCTTTCCATGGAGAAATTCCTGCTGCTGTCCAAGCTGAGCCTCCCCTGGCACAGCTTGAGGCCCTTTCCCCTTGTCCTGTCCCTGTTCCCTGGCAGCACAGCCCGACCCCCCCTGGCTGTCCCCTCCTGTCAGGGAGTTGTGCAGAGCCAGAAGTTCCCCCCTGAGCCTCCTTGGCTCCAGGCTGAGCCCCTTTCCCAGCTCCCTCAGCTCTCCTGGGGCTCCAGCCCCTTCCCCAGCTCCGTTCCCTTCCCTGGACACGCTCCAGCCCCTCCAGGGCTCTCTGGCTGGGAGGGCCCAGGACTGGACACAGCCCTTGAGGTCCCTCAGCAGGGCCAGCACATTTCTGCTACAAGCCAGAATGTTTATTGCTTTTGAAGCAAAACTTCATTAATTTCTCATTCTACAGAAAACACTATAAACCCCACTAACAGTAGGTTTTAGGAGGAGGAAGAGTCCCGGGGAAAAAAAGTCAACTTTGTAAAGCCTTAAGTATATAAAACTCTCTGTAATTTGAGATGTGAGAGGTTGCAGTTTCAAGGCCTCCAGTTAAAGTCAGTCTCTCCCTTGGTTTTGGTGACTGATCAATGACAAAAAAAAGCTCTTTTTCTTTCAAGAATTTGTTGATTCTCTTAAGGCATCACTGCAGTAAAGCCCTGGGAAATGCACAAGAACATAGCAAGGAAAGGGACAAATTGTACGGAGGTGCTTCTGTTCAGGCATAAAACTTTATCCCTGCAAACACCTGATAGAGAGGGAAAAATCTGGAATTGGGATCAGCACCAAGGTATCTCCCTATCACCTCTTAAATGTTGGAGGTGCTGCTGAGAAGTCATATCAGCTCAGGCATCTCAAAATCCTTCTATGAGCCTTTAGAGCTCAACAGTTCATTTTTCCTCCAAAAACTGTGGCACTTGTGCACTTTCTCTCAGTCTGCCAGAAGACACACTCATCCATTTATCATAAATCAATCAGATGAAGCAACCTTTAGGCTTTTGGAGTGTGAATGGTTCTCCACTCTGTTTAGTAAAATATTTATCTCAAAGCATTTTTGAAGTTTAGTTTTACTCCTAGGTAACTGTAAATTGCATGGCATTGCTTTTCCAAAGGATGAAGTGTTGAATAGTATAGTTCATAAATATTTTATTAAATGCTTCCACACAGCATGAGGAGCATTGGAAATACAACCAGAGTTTCTTCACTAATTTCAGGAGATAATGCAAGGGTCTAAGGAGGAATAGATAAAGTTAGAAAACTAATTAAGAGATTATTATTATTCAAGTCACCACACTTAAGAAGTTCACCCTGAAGCATCTGCAGAAGTGGCCAGAACACCCTGAACTGTTACCTGTGACCTACCTGAGTGCAGGAGAGGTCCCAGAGGACTGGCAAGGGAAATTCTGTTGCATAAATGACTGGTTTAGTAGATTTGAAATTTTTTTTCCAATTCAGTTGTTCTTTTAAAAATTCAGAAGTGACCATCAGAATTATAATGTGGGATAAGTCTCCAGAAATGTAGTCATAGCTGAGTGTGAACCCTGTGTCTTCCATGACTGCTGCCACACAGGGAGGTGTTTTCAAGCCTGTCCTGAGCTTGTGACAACCATTAAGCCAAAATTGTCATGTTTAATTTTTATTTTTCTTCATTGAATTGCGAGAGATCATAGATTAGACCCAGAAATTTGCGGACAGAACGGCTTCAGAAAGGTCTGGAGGTATTTCAACAAGGACAGACTTACAATTCTAAATTATGTTGACACAGGAAGAAATGAACTGAAATAAGATTTATTTTAGTCACTGTGAGTGCTTGTCAATGCCAAACAGAGAAGAAATGGCTATGCATAACTAACAGGTCTGAAATAGGTCTCAGGAGGTGTCACTGGAAAAGTGGCATCATGCAAGGAGTCATGGGGTTGGATTTGGAGTATTCAGCCTGAGAGGTTCAGCCTGAGGCCTGGGACTTGTGGAGGGACAAAAGCTCCAAAGTAGGGGAAAACGATTTATGGGTAATCTGTGAGTTCTTCTCCTAACACAGGGGGAAGAGTCGGCACATTTGCAATGTAATTATCATTCAATTATCAGGAGCAGATTTCAAGCAAGCCAATTGATTCTGTCCCATGGCATGGGCAGTGCTCAGGGCTCACTGCCTCAGAGCATGAGGAGATGGGGAGACTTTGGAGCCTCTTCCAGTGCCTAAAGGGGCTCCCAGAGAGCTTGGGACAAGGGATGGAGTGTCAGGACAAAGGGGAATGACTTCAAGCTGAAAGAAGTTCAGATGGGATTTGGGAAGGAATTGTTCCCTGGGAGAATGGGCAGGCTCTGGCACAGGGTGCCCAGAGCAGCTGTGGCTGCCCCTGGATCCCTGGAAGTGCCCAAGGCCAGGTTAGACATTTGGGTTTGGAGCAGTCTGGGATAGTGGAAGGTGTCCCTGTCCGTGGGAGGAGGTGACACTGGATGGGATTTAAGGTCCCTTCCAACCCAAACCACTCTGGGATTCTGTGGGAAAAGCTTAGGTGGGTCCAAGATGCAGTTTGGCAGCTCCATGCAGGAAAAGCTTTCCTGTGACCTCAGAAGGCTAAGGCAGGACCTCAGGCTCTGGCAGAAGATTTTGTCTGCCCTCAGGAGCAGCTCCTTGGCTGGAGAGGTTCCCCTGGAGCTGAGGGTGCTGATCCTCTGCTCCAGCATCACTTCCCAAACCAGGCTGCTCCAGCACCAGATTTTTGTGACTGCAACTTTTGAGACAGTTCTGAGCGTTGTGCTGATCTGTAGAAAACACTGAAATTAAGAACAATTTTTCTCTGTACTCAAGATATAAAAGAATCTCTGTAAAATCATTTTTAGGCTACTTGCCATGAAAATAATGTCACGATTTGCTTTTATTGTGCAATAAATTACCCACAAAAGAGGATAACAGATTAATTTGACCAATTTAGCTTAATCTCAAATAGTGTGTTGTTTTATTAAGCAATGCTGTGGTGTAATTAAGAGTTGTAACTGATTAAACACCTTGTAAAGACAGGACTGTTAATTAATACTAAATTACAATAAAATTAACAAAGTAACATAAACAAGCCATGTAAATGTTTTTAAATGACAGGGATAATTCATCAGCTAAAAGCTGCGTATGTGAACCATTTCCTAAAGAGTTTGCTCCTATTAATATGTATATAATAATTGCAAAAATGGAAATGGGGCAAGAAGAGTTTTCCTTAAGATTTTTCAATTCAAATTACTCCTTTGATAAGAAACATGGAAGTTTTTTAAGCTGGATATTCTCTAATAATGTTGAAGAAAATGCCTTGAACCCCAACTTATGGTAAGCAGGTAAAAATCTAAAATTAAACTTCAATTACACCTTCAAGACCACCTCTGCATCTGACACTTGTTTGTCTCACTGGAATATGAATCTGAACAACTCCTGCCTTGCTAAGCTTTAATGTGAGTATTATGTATTAATGCTACAGCTCCAATTCAGATCTCATTTGCAGGAATGTCAGGAAATGGCTGAAATTTCTTTGCATACTTAAAAGGTTTGCTGGATTGGCTGGTTCAAAAGCGCTGGAAATCCCACAGGTCCCCTTTGTCGTTGTGAATTAAGTAGAGAAACACAAAATTCAGAATCTCAAAGTGCAGGCCTACAGGGACCTGTGGCTGCAGGAGACACAGAAATAGTCCTGAACTTTTTTAGACTTTGGGATCAAATCTGATTAAGACCAAATAAGTTGAAGCAGGTTTTAGCAGTGTCTGAGAACCCCCAGCAGGAAGACTGCCAAGGTGTAAAATACCACTCAGATCTTCGGATTTCATTGTGTATGATGCAATGTACAAACTCCTCAAAATATCTCTTGGTTTTAATGGAATTTTGGAACACAGTGAAAATTAAAATTTACTTCTTCTATTATCTCACAACCAGAAGCTCTAGAAATAGATTGTGGTTTTTCCTCAGGAAGTTATTCAAATTTAAAGGCTAAAATTATTACGCTTGTATCAGGCTGTTGAATAATGCTCCAAGTGCTGAAATTATGCAAAATAGACCTCGTGTGGGTACGAATTGAAGCCCCAGTGTCTAAACCAGCAGGCAGCTGGCACAGCATTGTGTGCACACAGCTCTGCAACAGCCCCAGCCAGGAGAGCCCAGAGCCTGTGTGGACAATGTGCTCAGGGCTGGGCACTGCCCAGGGAAGAAGTTCTGCCTCCTGGCCAGGGGCAATTGCTGGGCTCAGGCCCTGCCCGTGGCTCTGGTGCCATTGCTGGGCCCCCGCAGCAGAGCCTGGGCCCTGCTGGGAGCCCTCCCTGCAGCCAGGGCCAGCCAGGCCTGAGGGCCCCTCTCAGCTGGGGCTCCTCTCGAGGCTGAGCAGCCCCAGCTCCCTCAGCCTTTCCTGGGCACCCAGATGCTCCAGGCCCTTCCTCAGCTGCGCAGCCTCCGCTGGCCCCGCTCCAGCAGCTCCCTGTCCCTGCTGTGCTGAGGAGCCAGAGCTGGACACAGCACTGCACAGGTGCCTCCAGGGCTGGGCACAGGGCCAGGAGCCCTCCCTGACCTGCTGGGAATGCTCCTCCTGCTGCCCCCAGGATCCCATTGGCCTCCTTGGCCCCAGGACACTCTGCTGCCTCAGGGACAGCTCGGTGTCCCCCAGCTCCTTCCCCACAGAGCTGCTCCAGCAGGTCCCTGCTGTGCTGGTTCCTGAGACTGTTCCTCCACAGCCATTGATGAACAATTTGAACAAACCTGGGCCCACCAGTACTGAACCCTTGCGACACCACGAAGTGACAGTCATGTAGGTAATTTAAGGCACAGCTCTGGAAAAATTTGTGGGAATTCATACTCATAAAATCACTTAATGTGCATGATCCGTAACAGGAATGGCTTTGTAGGTGCCCCCTTGCTTTCTGGTTCCAAAGTTCTTGCCAAAGATGTGGTTGTTGTCTTGAGCATTAAAGGCCATGAGTTTCTGATTTTGTCTTTAGTTTTGTCTTAAGTTTTGTTTATCAGTGGATAGAGGACTGATAGAGGAAAAATATCTGGGAATGCCTGTGTCTGGAGACATAAATCTATACATTGCTGAAGATTTCCTTGAATAGTTCCCTGTAAGTGGGAAAAACATTAACCAAGCCAAACACAGCCTGAAATGGACTTACATAAATATTACACAGAAAATATTACTCAGACTGGGGGATGAAAGACTATGGCAGCGTAGGAGGGAGATTTCAGGAGTACAGAGATGAGTATAAAAAAATGTGGAAGAGCGTCTCTTTGTTTAAAATGCATGGTGTAATTACATTGTGCAAGTTCATGTCAGTTCTATTTAAAAACTCCTTCTTAGCTGTGGGAATACCCAGAGTGTAAATGAGGGATTGTGTCTGGGAACATCCATGCTCTGATTGAGCCCAGGTTGTGGCTGAAACCACAACGCTGTGTTTGTGGTCCAGGAGCAGCTGCAGTTCCATGTTTACACAGATAAATCCCAAATCTTTTCCTGTCCTGCAGAGGGTTTTGCATTTGGTGCCACTTACTGTCAGTCTGTAACTGCAGGAATGTGGATCTGATTGAACCCTGCATCCAGTGCAGACCCAAATTCCCCTGAGGGCTGAGGTTTGAAATGCACATCGCGGAGTTGGTACCCCATCTTTCCAGACAGGAAAAGTTTCTCCCTCTCTGTGCTGAGAAGGACAACATGCAGCTCCCCACCACTGTCCATGCATTCCCACCTCCCCAAACCCCACAGCTGCGGAGCTTCCACTGTTTCTTGCCAAATGAATCTGTCCCTTCCACTCATTTGGCTGTGATGGAAGAGGATTCTGGAGCACTCTGTGGTCCATGCTCCCAGCAGTGCTGGGGGAGTGGGAACCTGGCCAGAACACAGTGAGGAGCAGTTGGATGTGGGAAGGGACACACATGAGTGCTGCCAGCTGAGCACTTGGCTGAGTTGGAGCTGCTGAGGATGCATCCATGAGTTCTGCCTCTCCCTGGCTTTCTCTCCATCTTCCTGATGAATAAGAGCATTTCAGAGCAAAAGGCTGGCACTGTGTTTTCTGCTGTAAGAAAGAAGTGAAGATTATGAGACCTAAAGCCATTTGCAGAATTAGCTAGAGAAAAGGTACTTTTTACATTTCTCCTGATGTCAAACCATTGGGGTGCTCCTTGTTGAAGGACCTATTTCTTTTGTGCTTTAAGACGTCTTCCAAAAGGAATATGATGGGGAGAAACAAGGCAGTGCTCCTGTGCTATCTGCACACCACATTCCAGGGATGAGAGTGTTCATCTGGAGAAGAAAAGGCTCCGGGGACAACTCAAAGCCCCATCCAGTGCCTAAAGGGGCTCCCAGAGAGCTGGAGAGGGACCTGGGACAAGGGATGGGGTGCTGGGGCACAGGGAATGGCTTCCCAATGCCAGAGGCAGGGTTGGATAGGATATTGAGAAGGAATTGTTCTCTGGGAGGGTGGGGAGGCCCTGGCACAGGGTGCCCAGAGCAGCTGTGGCTGCCCCTGGATCCCTGGAAGTGTCCAAGGCCAGGCTGGGGTGGGACTGGATAGTCTTTAGGGTCCTGTCTGATCCAAACCATTCTGTGGTTCTACAAACCAGTTCAAATCCTGACTTCTTGGAATTCTCAGCCCCTGGCGAGGCTGTCACACTCAGCATCTTGCATCAGAGAATCCCTGTCATCTGTTGGGTGGGTTATGAACCTCCCACACATAAAGTTTTCAAAATCTGGAAAGCTCAGTGCCTTATTGAATTCCATTTTCTGCTCTGATTTAACAGAATGCCACACTGGACTTTGAGGTTCCTCCTTGAGCAGCTTGAAATCCCTAAAACCAAACATTTTCCAAGGAAATGTGGAATTTTGAGCAACCTGCCCTTAGGAAAAGATCCCTAAATCTTTTTGAAACTACTTTGGAGGTTTAATCCTATCGTAAGCAGTAAATTCCTTAAATACACTTCAGATGCAGTTGTGAGTTTGTGTGACAAAGAATAAAGAAAAGAGAACTCAGATTTTCATTTTGGAAATCAATCGCTTCTCCTGTGTGCAGCCAAGCAAGTTCCACCAGCTGGGTGAGAGCAGCATTTCTGTGCATAGAGGCAAACATAAATATATATGAAATGTATTCAGAAAACATGAAATAATGCTAAAACAAATCTTACTTTGACTCAAGCTTACTTACCATTGCCAAGAAAAACATGACTGGGTTGATTTTCCAAAAAAAAATTGGCAGTAAATCAGATTTTCATGGCTCCAATTTGACAAGAAAACTTTTAATAGAAATACCAGGGTAGTACCGTTTACATAGTTGTAGTATTTGATGGAGAGTTTTTGGAAGATGGTTGTTTTCCAAGAGATTCTAGGAACAAAACCTGTACCTTTTTTTACCAGTAAATATTTGTATATTTGTAGCTCAGACCTGGAGCAAATGAGTCGTATTAGTTCTAAAGGATATAGTTGCATTTGTATTTTTTCTGCTGAAAACTTTTAACTCACTTTTCAGGCAAAATCAAACCCTGTTTTTTGCTACAGACGAGGAGAAAAAATTGTTGAGAGCAAAGGAATTCTGATGTTCCCACCCCAATTTTGGTTCATAACTGTGCCTTGCAAGCAGGGAAAAAAAGGGAGTGATTTGTCTTTGCAGAAAGTAGATTTTGTAAATATATCAAGGCCTGATCAGTATTCTTTAATTTCTTGAGTTAGGGATAAAAATTTCTAAAATTCTGCATCAAAACGCCAGATCAGCCACTGAGAGAAGTACAGAGATGGAGTTTGCTAGGGGGTGATACAGAAAAATGTACACACTATAAGCATCATTACAGGTAATACTGGCTTAATTAAAACAAAGAGAGCAATTTTCAAAGCTGCAGGAGAGATTTAGTAGTCTTGCTTCATGAATAATGTGAATTTACTTTCCTTAGCTAATACTGGTCTTCATGCTGGTTTTTAACATTTCTGAGTGCTTACATGAGTTACTTCTTTGGGTGGAGAAAAGGCTGAGTGAAAACCTCATGCTGGGGAGAAAAAGGTAGACTTCAGGTGAAAACAAATAAGGCAGGGCCAAGAAATTAATGAAGGTGATAGTTTTCTAAATTCCCAGCTAATGGTACCTGTGGAGGTCAGGAGGTTTCAGGTAGCTGGGAGGGAGCTTCAAGGGCCTTTTTGGAGAGGTGTAACCACCAAAACCCTGAGCTCTGACTTTAAACCTAAACCTTATCTCCATCTATCACCCCCCTCCCACAATCAAATTCCTAACCCCACTATTTATATCATAGAGTCATGGAATGGTTGAGATTAGAAGGGACATCAAAGCTCATCCAGTTCCATGGGACACCTCCCACTAGCCCAGGCTGCTCCAAGCCCGATCCAACCTGACCTCGGACACGGCCAGGGATCCAGGGGCAGCCACAGTTGCTCTGGGCACCCTGTGCCAGGGCCTCCCACCCTCCCAGGGAACAATTCCTTCCCAGTATCTCATCTATCCCTGCCCTCAGGCAGTGGGAAGCCATTCCCTGTGTCCTGGCACTCCATCTCTTGTCTGAAATCTCTCTCCAGCTCTCTACACACGCCTTTAGACACTGGAATGGACTTAGAGGTCTCTCTGGAGCCTTCTCTTCTCCAGGTGAACACTTCCAGATCACCTGGACTGTCCATCCCTTCAATCATCTCCGTGGCCCTTAAGAAAGATAAAGCAGCCCTCAAAAATTAAAATCTTAGGAACACACCAAAAGATTTAATGATGAGAGTTGTTTTCTTAGGTAGTCACCAATTGTAGAAATTAAGTTATTGTTTAATTTCAGCCTGGACTATGCTGATAGTGAGGACAATATCACACAATGATTCTAATGCCATTGGTACTTGTTCACTGAATTTTGGGTCAATTTTGTGTGGTTTTGTGTATGTGAATGAGGAAACTAATGCAGACTTGGTGTCCAGTGGGCACTAAATGTTCTGCTCCCACTAACAGGCATGTGAGAGTCCAAGGGGGTGATTGATCCTTCCTAGAGAGAGTGTAAAATCCAAAGTGAACCCCAAAATTATAGGCAGTGTGGATGAAATGGATCCAGCAGCTCTTGCTTTCACCTGCTCCTCACACCAAAGCTCAGGCTGATGGAGTAGCCACAGTCCATGGTTCTATCATCACCTTCCAGGGAAATGCAGAATTGAAGACTCTGGCTCTATTTACAACATTAAATACAAACCAATTCCTATCCCAACAGCCTATTTTTTTCTTTTCCTGCAAAACAATCTCTAGAACTCCAAGCCCTTGCTGATTAGAGGAGAAGCAGTCTGCAGTGTGTGAACAACACACAGCATGATGCATCTTCATTACCAAAATTCACAATGACGATCATTTATCATAAAAGCTGCTGACAATGGGCATTAATCTCTGAGTAAAGCAAGGAGGAAACTGTTTTCATGGCAGTGGAATTAATTTAGTCCCTCTCATCCATGCCTGAGGGACTGGGAGTTCTCTGGGCAAAGCAATTGCAGCCTTAGCAGTGTGGATTTTTGGGGATGGAATGTGGAAGCCTTTTGCTCAGATGTGGAATCCAGAGTTGACCACGCTGCTGGCAGAACATGTCTGTGCTTCACATATACCTGAGCAGCTTCCCTTCTATCCTCAGTTTTGGAACGAACCCTAAAGACCTCCCATCCCACCCTCTGCCATAGACAGGGACACCTCCCACTATCCCAGTGCTCCGAGCCCTGTCCAACCTGGCCTTGGACACTTCCAGGGATCCAGGGGCAGCCACAGCTGCTCTGGGCACCCTGGGCCAGGGCCTGCCCACCCTCCCAGGGAACAATTCCTTCCTAATATCCCATCTATCCCTGCCCTCTGGCACTGGGAAGCCATTACTCCTCTCCATGTCCCTATATACCTTTTCTCAAGTCCCTCTCCAGCTCTCCTGGAGCCCCTTTAGGCACTGGAATGGACTTGGAAGTGTCTCTGGAACCTTCTCATCTCCAATCCTGTTTAAAGCAGACAATATGAATTCTTTCTGGTGGAAGTTTCGGCAAAATGCTTCTATGCTAGAAACATTTATTTTTCTTTATAAAAATATAGAAGAACTGATGGATGTCTTCAGAAAAACAAAGAAATGTCTGCTGGAATGAATTGCATGTTATCTGTGCCTTATTTTTGTCTGGTCATTCTTCTTCTTTCTTTATATATATGTATATATATATGTA
>VWYI01041022.1:0-10483 GCA_013399455.1 Anthoscopus minutus
ATGAATGAAACAATTTTAAGTGATACAGGTAAAATGTCAGTAGGTACAAAGAGGTGGCTGAGTGAAATTTTAAGGTCATCACAAAACAAAAAGAACATATAGCTTACTGTTAAAATTCATTTAAGTTGGTATTATAGTCAAATATCATTTAATGTACTGAATTCAATAAATTTTGCCTTACTGTGATTTTGCAGATCTAACAGAGGTGACTTAGCTCTGCTCTGTGATTTCAAAGCTGGAAGTTCTTCAAAACACTGTTTGTTAACCTCTTGAGGGCAGCCAGCCACCAACCCTGAAAGAAAAATGGGAAATAACATGTTTTACATCTTTGCAAAACAGAACTATAAAATTACTATTACTATTAATAAAAAAGCACGACCCTGGATTTCCTAACCAGAGATTCAAACCAGCTGGTGGGCTCACAATACTTTCTTTTTACATTCCATATAAAGGACTTAATCCTTGTTTAGATAAGATCAGTTAGAATTAAAAGAAAATTTGGCTGAATTAGAAGACAAGATTAGATTCTTGAGAACCCATTCTAGGACACAGAATCTCCTCTACAGAACTGGGTGTCTTTAAGACACATCTCAAAAGACGAGCAATACAAGTATCATTAGAAAAAATAATCATTCTGCTTTGCTCACAAACCATTCTCTTAAGAAGCCTCATGTTCAGTACTTACTTAAGAAGACTCATGCTCATTTAGCAAAACAATATTTTTTTGAGATTTATCTGCTATTATGGTATTTCTTATCTCTGTTCCTTTTCCACTTTTCCACTACCCAGTTCTCAAATGAGAAACAAGTCTTCCTAAGGCTTGTTTGGGCCTACCAAACAAGGAAGGATCCAAACAGAAGGATCATGTGAAAAAAACAGAACCAACCGAGTTGCTGGTTTTGTCCAGGAGCTGTACATGAACAATTGTCTTCACAAATTATTATCCACAGGGTAAATTCCTTAGAAAATTTAAAAATCCCACATTATCCCTGCTTTTCTATTGAAGAAATTAACATAAGGCTATTTAATCTCCTCAGGCAAGTCAGTTTCTTCATAGGCATTGCACTAAACCTTCTCATTCACAACCTCAGGAATTTCCAAAAACTTTTGTTACGATTTTTCAAGCTGATGACCATCCAAATCACTTGTTATCTACACACCCCCAAATTCCTAATCCCTAAGTAAACTCTTGCAAATGTACTTTACAAGGATCATGTTCAAATCACAACATTTAACCCCCTTCTGTTATTTGTTTTATGCAAATAATTCTGATTTGCCTAAAACTTCTCACCAGAAATGAGTACAACTTCATGAATGTACTAGAAGGGAGTAGGACACGATCCAAGACCACACTAGGCAACTGGGCAAAAAATTATATGCCACGTACCCCTTTTCTTTGGTTTTGTGCCTTTTTCAAACTTAAGACTTTCCACTTCACTTTCTGTTGCTATATCTTCTTTTGAAGAACACTGGTCAGCTTGAGCTGGGACATTTTGGGATCTCTGCTGCTGGGTCTCTGTTTTTCCACTAATTGGTGAAAGAATTTTCTCCTGTGGCTGTTTGGATTCAGTTGCAGCATTTAAGGGAATCAAAGGCTGAATAAAATGATAGTTTTCTTATTGATCATGGCTTGCATTGAAAAACTCTATAACATTTCATAGTATGAGATTATTTTTCAGATATAGAAAAATGCCAAGAAAGGATTATTTATATGAAGCAAGTAATTCTTTCAGGTTTTCATTTCACACAAAAACCAGTCAAATTTAGATTAGAAACACCAATAATTTTTTAACATGAAAGACATGCAACAGTGTCTTAACAAACAATGAAGAGTAAGACATACCTGGGTAGCCAAGCTCTCCCTTTGGAGAATTACAGATACCCCAACAGTAGGAGCTAGATCCAAAGGCAGTTTTGACAGTTTCTGTTTAGCTCTGTTTGGTGGCACAAGAACAAATGGTCCTTCTATTGCCACAGGGTGTTGGTCAATCTCCACATTTCCTTTCTTCAGCAGCCCAGACAGGGGAACTTCAGTGCTTCCAAGAGAGTGGTCCCCACAGCAAAGATGGATCTGCACACACAAAAAGGTGCTAGAAAGTAGCTGGTATGTGTGATTTGCACTGGCACTGTCTGTGCACCCTCCACTAAAGGCAACATAAATACAAGAAGTTATCGTCCCTGACCTAGTTCATGGCTGCTGAGAATAAGAACAGCCATGAAATGTCAGTTTTGAGCAGCTGGGATTTGCTCACTGACAGGGCAGCAGGAAATCACTGCACTGTCCTTCTGAAGACCTGTCATATTGTTCATTCTGTAGGATAAATTCAGTACTCTGTGGCTTCTAAATATGGCACAGATTCTTGCCCTTAGTGTATAGGCATATAAAATGCATGACTGCAAAGTAATGAAAAAGTTTACTTGAAGGCTTAGGGCATATATTTAGACATCACTTAAATAGCAAGGATTTCTGGAATTAGGTAACTATGGTTTTAATTCCTTGTAAATATAATTATTTGAAGTCTTGACTCAACTGTTTATTTCTTACATAGCTTAATATTTATACACACGAGTGAAAGATGTATCTTAAAAAAACCAACACACACTAAGGTAATCTATTTTCCTCGAAGTTATGCTGTGAAACTTAAATACTAACTTGTTTTTTCCCAAATAAGAGTGACTTCAGTTTTGATTTAGCAAATCAGAACACTGTATTCCTGACCTCAATATTTATTCCACTTAAGGAAAACTGTCATGCTGAAAGGTGTGAGCTGCCAGTATACATACCTAGGTGTATATAAACACATGATACATACAAGTACGTACATACAAATAAAGTCACACGATACATAAACACACTCTAGTCTGGTAACTAGCACCTTTTAAATCCAAAGTCTTCATTTTCTGAAATATATGTTAAAATTAAGAATCAGAACACAGTGGTCTGATACTATATCCTAAGATTTAAGATGCTGAGTGAGAACTCAGAAAAGGAAAACTGTGAATCAAAATGTGGGTCTGACTGTGCACGAACTTTTGTTCAATAAGTTGTCCTTTACACATGATGCAAACATGCATAATTCTCCATATATGTACATATATATCATGTATGCTATATTAAACACTTTAAGACTGTAGACTAAGAATAAATTCCAAACACACCAGTGCACATGTTGCTCCAAAAATATTTAAAGTTGAGGCAAAAAAAAATCTGAAACAATACAAGATTTAAACAAAAACTCTTAAAATGCATAAAAACCCTAAAATGGGCTGTATAAACTTAAAGAAAAATAACTTTAAAATGGTCCAGGTCCACAATTTACTTTATGTAACTAACAGAGTCTTATTTACCAGTTACATCATCAGAAACCCTACACTACTCTCACTCAATGAAGCAGACTCTTATTTTGTAATTAGCTTGAGGCACCCACAGATTGCCATAAACACTCTAACTACTACTTGATATTTAGAATCATAGGTTCATTTAATTTGGAAAAGACCCTTTGCTGAGTCCAGCTGTTAACCTAACACAACCTACTCACCGCTAAACCAGCATGAGATACACACTATTTCTTTAATTTTAATTGTTTATTTTCATTCACATTTGAAATGAAACCGCTTACCTGCAATTTTGACTGTGCAGAAAGATAAACTTGAAGAATATCTACCGTGCTACGTATTCTAACTGAAGCTCTTTCTGGCTCAAAGTTTGGATTAATTAAGTCAGTGAAAGGTTCATTTGTGACATCATTTCCCAGTAATGAGTAGTAGAAAAAAAACTCAGGCTGTCGATCAGGAAGCTTCATAGTGCTAGGAACTAACTGAAAGAGATGCAGAAGAGAGTAATATATCTCTTCTACTCGACGCAGAGTTATAGTAATTCTGAAGCACTTGGTAGGAAATCAGAGCTTAAAAGGACCAGCTGACCTAAATCCTAGCTTGCATTCCACATATAATATATTAATAGTCAAATTAAAAATGTTTTACTTTTTCTGAAGTAAAAACAAGCAAGCTTTAACGAACAAGTACAGTGACAACTTGAAAAATATTCTGAATTACCTTTAAGACTCATCAAGACCAAGGGCTGTAACTGACATCTATGTGATAACATCAAGTACTGCACAAATACTCAGAAATAAACTGTGCTTTCATAAAATATTTCCAATATAAATAATGCAGATTAGACACTGTTACATGTGATTGAATAAAAGATTGAAACAGATGAACAGCTGCTTCATCTTGTAGGCCACTACAACTGTGAGTTCATGCCTAAAGAGGTACAAGCCACCCCAGAATGATCACAACAAATTTTACTTCTCAAGGTCCTATAATTCTGACATAGAAAATTATTTTCCCTGAAAAAAGAAAGATGACAAGACTGAAGAGAGTTTACGAGTTTATGAGAGTTTATGAGAATACCATGAGTTCTAGACCATTAGAACCATGTTGTCAGTACATGTTGTCAGTACAGCATAAACACAGCATCTGAGGTCTAAAGCTGAAACAACCATTAACATGGCACTTCATCCATGCTACTAAGTCCTCTCCTCAGGCAATATAAGAACTCTGTCTAACATACTTGAAAAGTATTTCACCTTGTTTGAACTCCAGCGCATGGGCACCATACCAAAGACCATACACAAACCTTTTACACTATACTGCAGTAGAAAGGTATGCATTCCATAGGAATGCATAATTTAAAGTAAATGCAGATTTAGCACTTGATAAAAATTATATTTCATCTGCAGTCTGACATGTTAATCACTTTATGTTACATAAAGTTCTTAAATTCATATAAATACATTATGGGACAAGGTTGTTTCTTGAAATAAACTGAAATAAACTTAGAAAACAATAAAAAATTAATAAGAAATGAGGTATGGGAGGGTGAAACTACTAATGTGGGATAATACCTCTTAAAAAGAGGTATTATATACCTATACATAGCAAGGAAACAGACCTGTTCCAACTGTGTGGCAAATGCAATGGTTACAGACAAGACAAAGTGATCTCTGCAATACTCTGCTGGTCCAATTTGATGATAGCCTTCTTCTTCATTCAAGACTGGCACAATACTTTTAGGGTCTAGTCCAGGCAAAAGGGCAAGTGCTAAGAGAGAAGAAATAAACATAAGGAAGCAGTGGTCTTTATAATTGCTGCAGCAATCTGATATATAATTGCAATTTTATTTTGAAGCATTACATATGGAAATTACGTGTGGAAAGAAAAATTATAAATAAAGATCGTGATGCCTGGTATCAAAGTTCTACAAAACACAAAAAATTTCCTAGATATACTTCAGAATAGCTACAAAAAATTCTGAAATAACTTCTATTCACAACTGTTCTAGTCAAATTCTAGTTCCTATTTTTATTTTGCGTTACATTGATAAATATTACAGTGACTGGAAGTTTATTTCATTAGGCTAGAATATACCATGCTGTTTCTTTACTTTGCTCTTTAAAGCAAATGCAGGACAGTAACTGCATATTGCGATCTATTGGAACAAGTATGGTGTGCCATTAAATAGATCTTTAAAATGTTTCATTTAAAGATTTTTCATCTGAAGTCTTCAATGCATGAAACACTAAATTCTGGTTTGCTAGTTTCTGTTCTACAGAGCCAGTAATTCAACACAACCAGCCCTCAGGTTACACCAAATAGAAATAATGACATAGCATTTTGTGAACAAAAAAAGCTCAGTTTCAAATACTGGAAGCTTTAGACAACTTAAGGCAGTAAAAAAAAAAAGAGTATATGAATATTGAATGGAAAAAAATGTGACTAGACTAGAACTGGGTAATCCAGCTCTGCATTAGCCAATGCCTGGAACATTAACTTTACAACTACAAAAGCCCTCAAGTTTGTTTTTTGCCGTTCCATAAATATAATATTAATTTTGACATGATGAAAGAAAGGAAAAATCTGACAAACTTTTGTAGCAATTATTCCACAGAAAACATGAAATGGAAAACAGCAAGTAAAGGCAGACAGGTGTTTTATTTTTTGCCAGTGTCATGAGGGATAGGAGAACTTGCAAGCACAAAGACCAAATGGGAAGTACAGACTAAGGAATGATTTACAGTAGCTCTCTGCCTCCTTTATAGATTTTACAATATAGAAAGTTACCCGTGTTTTGCTGTAAACCTGAAAGAATTGAGTAAGCTATCCTATGAAACTGAAATCCTGTGTTAACCAATCTTGAAATGCAGCCAAGTCAGTGAATTCTGGGCCAGAAGCTTATAAAACACTTCCTGCCACTGACCACTCTGCTTTTACAAAATCACAGCCACAGATCATCAGCAGATAGATGATGGATTTAGAATTAGGGAAAAGGTACCTTCAGGGCAAGAACGCAAAGTATTGTAAGGTATGCAGGAAAAAATATCCTAGTTGTACCAAAAAGCTCACTTTTCCAAAGTTAATTAGATAGGCATTTGGGCGAGAGATCAGGGCAAGATGGAAATATGTCTTTGTTTTGGGGCTCTTTAATTCAAGTTTCTAACATCTTGTTTTCCTTTTTTTAACTATTAACTTACATTTTTAAAAAAATCACAGATGAAAAAGTGATTTAAAGGCACAGCACATAAAAGCACCTACTACTGTTAACATTTGAGTTCCAATAAATTCTTGACACATTTCACTGATTTCTTTTGAGAAAAATGAACAAGAGGATCCAGAATTGGAATGAGCCCCAACACTAAGCAGATGTTACAACAAAAGAACTTAACAACAGTACATAATTAAAGTACCTAAAGATTAGAAGAACCCACTAAAAAAGAAGCAAGCCTACCCAACAAATGAGACATTTTACTACTTTACAGTTCCAAGCCCAAACTACTGAAACTTTACCTTTTATAAAGAAGCTCCTTTCCTATTTCTTTCATAACTTTCCAAAGCCCATAAATACAAATACCCAAGGGAGTTAACTATGAGCCCCTTGTTCTCATTTTAAATACCAGTTGGTTTGTAACTTGTTCCTCTAAAAATTACACAATTACCACAGTAAAAAAATCTTTGAAAAACTTACTGCCACAAGGTCATTAATCAGCTGTAAAGGATTTGCACTGCAACTGCTGCGAAATCAAAATTATCTTGAGACTTAAAGCAACACACTTGCAACAAGTAGTACTTCATCAGGCACAGGATTTTTAATTCAAAGTGAGTGATGTCATGTTACTTACCCTTCCCTTCTCTAGGGGGTGCCTCCTTTGCTTTAAATTCATCAACCAGTGCTTTTGAATCTATCTCCAGTGCAACACCAATTTGTATTTCAGGTTTAAACTTAGGGTACTTGTTACTAAGCAAAGGATACCATTTAGCTGCCTACGTAGTAAAAAACAAAAATAAGACCCAAAAGCATTTAAAAACCAAAGAAAAAAAATAGCATACTACTATTAAAGAAAACTCAGTCTTAATCTAGCACTTCTATGTCATTATCTACAGAAATCACATTGGTTTTTATTTCTAAAAATTTGGTCTCTAGTACAGTATTGTACTAAAATATTCTACAGAATGGTTACTAGACAACTTGCTTAGTGGATGACTAGCTGAACATATTGGTTTTATTCCACTGACTTGTTCAGTGTCGAAGTTAGACAGAGAAATATACCATAAAACTTTATTTAGAAAACCTTCCAGTCTTCAACTACACAGTAGTCATATGCACTGAAAATTCTCTAGAAGAATAATGTTAAAATAAGACTTATTGACCCATATCAAAGTTATGTTTTGATCAAGGTTGATACAAGGGTGCTGACTAATTGAATTTATATTCAATTCAACTCTATGCTGCATTAAGGGGATAAAAAAAGATCACCTAACACAACATCTTCCATGGAAGCCCACCGAAAAAAAAACAACTTAAGACTTGATGATGGAGACTTAATTCAATTGCTCCATTCCTATTACTTAGATAAAATGTTGCAGTTGATTAAATAATAAGATTGTGTAGATTAATTGGTTGTTAGTGATCCAATTATCCAGTCCAGAAGTAAGATTAGTACCAAAAATTTTTTCACTTGAGGCATATTCTCAAGAGATGTCTCTCATCTTAAGAAAAGCAAAAAAATCCCCCAGATATGATCAAAATGAGAGTCAAAAGTTTAGCCTATGCTTTAATTATATTACCTGGAACAACACTGCTGTCAAAACAAATTTTTAAATCTTTATACCCCAAAACATACCTGTTTCTTTTCCTGTGCAGCCCTTAAATCCAGTACAATATAGCCTATATTCTCTTTAGCTGAAGATACAGGATCCAGCGCAAAACACTGGAGTTTGATAGGTGTACGCTGCAGCCTGAAAAAGTAGCAGAGTTGAAATATTAAATACAAAATGTATCTCTAAAATTAGTTCTCAGAGATAGTTCATAAGTTTCCAGCAAGCCAATCGCACAAAACTTGTTATATAAGTATTTTTTGAGGTTAGAAAATGAATTTATATTGAACACATAAAAAGTCATCACTAGGTGGGAGAATGAACAAGTGGTTTCATTTTTTAAGAGCACATTGGGGCCTCAGAGTCTCAAGCGTTATTAAAAAGACATTAGCAAGAAATAAATCCCTCATCCACATAAAAGAAATAAGCACAGCACCTCACACAAAATTTGAACTGGAATAAGATGCCTTTTAGGGGCATCTTAAAAACAGGACCTGTGGAGGGGATTTTTGGGTAAAGCAACTGACTACTTCGAGACACCGATAAGACGTCTAGCACATGGCAAATGCAGGCATCTTTCTCTGTCAGACATGATACACCCTTTCTAACTTCTTTGTTAATATGGTCCTCATATTACAACCTGTAAGTTGTAAGACTTGTGAAATCAAATTACATTTATGGAAACATTCAATTCTCAGCTTATCTCCTTGACATTTTCAAAAACTTAGGCTTTTCAGATTTGAAGTTAATTTTGTGTGACAGTATACTATGGAAACTTGACTGCAATGTTTGAATTACAGCATTGTTGCTATTATTATTATATAATAGCATTATCTAAAAGCCTGCAGGGTGTTTTCCAGTAAAGTAAAAATACACCCTTTAGAATTTTTAAACATCACTTATCTTGCCACATACTACCTTTTTTGGTACATTAATACATTTTTCCACAGCATTATGGTAGATAAAGGAAAGTTTCTGAAAAACAATTCAGATGACAGTAGAACAAAGAATGTATTTCACTAACTGTAAAGACAAGAAAATTAAATTTTATCTGCAAACCAGACTACACTTTTTAACATTACCTGTGCTGATGAAGGGCTTTTCTATCAAGCTCCCAGGCCAATTCTGTAGCAAATTCTGGCTGATCAGTATGCTCCACAGGGTCAGTAGCCAACTGTTCACCATCTAACTTGGCTTCAACTACAAGCATGTACTTGGGTCGTTTTGGGAAACAGCGCCCTGTAAAAGAGTGGTATTGCATGCACCATCACTGAAAGAGATGCAAGAGCTCAGATTCATGCCACAATTCAGTGATGGGAAATTATTTTCCCATATCACATTCCCTGCTCTGTTTGTTAAAGTGTTTGCATTATGCAGAAATATGAAAGAACAGAACATGAAACAGACTATTTGTGAAGAAATAGGAACTTAAGTAGCAAGGAACAAAGTAGCAAGCAATTAGAATTATTTGAGAAATCCAAGACTGGCAATAGGTAAGGCAGCAGGCATGAGCAAGAGAGTTGATGTTTTACTTCAAGTGAAGATGTTATGACTGTCTGACATCAAAATAGAAAAACATGATCTTATAAAAGCAGCAAAACTTTTTTTTCTGCCACTTGCTGGGAAAAAAAATTTAGGAGAGTGCCTAAAATTTGCTCGGAAAAAAAAATTTAGGAGAGTGCCTAAAACTGTATAGGATTGGTTCTGGGTTCAGGATCATCCAATATTTCAATTCGAAATCACAAAAAAAGAAGTGAAAATTTACTTATATCACAGTGTGAGAGGATAATATTACAGGCATATCAGACGAAAGGATCTTATCTGCAAGCTCCTCTGACAAACTACATAAATGGACTGAGAGATAATAGGATTTACTTGACAAAGAGAGTATTCAGCCAAAACAACCCAAACCCCCACTGATCTCTAAAACAGCTCAAACCAGAAAAAGAGATCTCAACAAACAACTCACACACACATGCTCTAATAACAGAAAGAAGAAATGCATTGTAGAAATTAAAGAACAACAACTAGATACACGTTTGAGTCAACACTACCAAAAAAAGCTTACAGCGGATTGCTACAAAACGACAGAAATACCAGAATACTAGTTTAAAGAACCCCAAAACAATAAAATCCAAATTCTCAGGGAATGATAGTTACTTTTCTCATTCATTTAAAACCAATGCATTGCATAAATATCTCCAACACCTAAGGACAGGCAGCTAACCCTGGACTTAAAATACATACGTCAAAAGCTTTGTTAATAAAATCGGTTTACTCAACGCTGTTCGGCTTACCCCGCTCACGCCACCAGAGAAAACACCTC